>MJUU01010876.1:108596-122076 GCA_002080025.1 Modiolus philippinarum
GAGATGGCTTTTCAGATTTTCTTCAAAATTGCACAGTGGATAGATCTCATCATGTTGATCATTTTTACCCCGTCAGATTTTTGATAACTGTAACGGTTTTCGAGTTATTAGCCAAAAACTGCAATTTACCCCTATGTTCTATTTTTAGCAATGGTGGCCATGTTGTTTGACAGAGACAAACTGAACATCAGTTTTAGAAGCCATACCCTGATGATGATTCAGGCCAAGTTTGGTTTAATTTGGCTTAGTGGTTTCAGAGGAGAAGATGTTTGAAATTGTTGACAGACAGACATGCAAAAATTTTGAAAATTTAACGGAAAAAGGGCTATAACTCCGAGATGGCTTTTCAGATTTTCTTCAAAATTGCACAGTGGATAGATCTCATCATGTTGATCATTTTTACCCCGTCAGATTTTTGATATCTGTAATGGTTTTCCAAAAACTGCAATTACCCCTATGTTCTATTTTTAGCAATGGCGGCCATGTTGTTCGACAGAGGGACAAACTGAACATCAGTTTTAGAAGCCATACCCTGATGATGATTCAGGCCAAGTTTGGTTTAATTTGGCTTAGCGGTTTCAGAGGAGAAGATGTTTGAAATTGTTGACGGACGGACGGACGACGGACGCATAGTGATGGCATTAGCTCACATGGCCTTTCAGGCCAGGTGCGCTAATAAAAGGTAAAATAAACCCAGATATGATAGTACCGGTATGCACCAAACTTGTTCCGAATTTATGATTGCACTAGAACTTCCTGACTGGATAAAAACTTTAATTTTCGTCGCATTTGAGCTCTGTTCTCATCAAAAACGTCCAAAAAACTTCCGATAGAGTTAATAAATATTCCACTAGTTGATAAACTATGAAAATGCAGATTTACAGATTCAAATAACTACGATCTTGCCGCTGATCTCAGTTAGTTCAAAAGTGGCCAAAAACTAGGGTCGGTCGTTTTTTTTTATTTTATCTTTTTTAAATTTTGGGTGAAAAAAAGTCTAGGGTCGGTCGGGTGACCTGAACCACACCTATTTTTTTATTTGGCCTTACATTTTTCTAAAATTATGATGAAACCATCATACATCAAGCTATAAGTAAAGCCGGATCTAGAAGTTATCAGATAATTATTTAATTCAAAATTTAAGAAAAAGCTAAAGCCTATTTGGCATATTTCAATTCAAAATTGTAATCATCTGAAATTATATTTTTCATTATTTCTAGTATTTATTATGTTGTAAATCAGTAACTGACACCCAGCTGTCATGCCATGGTCAACATTGTTTTATATTTTCTTATATTTTCTATGTTTTAATTAATTGTAATGCCATAAGCATTTAATATGAATGTGTTTGAGCAATAAAATATTATTATTATTCAAAACCTAACAATTGTAATTTCATTCACATGTTCTTCTTACATAGAATTCTAGTTCTATCAATACATAGACATTTCAACGTTGATTTAAGACTTCAATATAATACTAGGACAATTTGGTATCAAGATATGTACATTTCGATGCTGTAAGGCAGAATAAAAAAAATCTGTGTTTCCGGTAACCCAACTGACCCTAGATTTTTGGGGCTAAACAAGCCTACCCTAAAGTTTTTTTGGCAATTTTTAAAGAAACACTGTTAAAGTCCAGATTGAGAAGTTACTCTCTATATGTCTATGCAAAAAGTTTTGGAAAAATTTTTAAAAATGCCTACCTACTGACCCTAATTTTGAAGAGTATGTTACCTGAAACACATGTATTTTTTTTAGGATTAAGTAAATAAGTCAGTAAGTAATTTTTTTTTTTATATAAAGACAAAACAATCATCTATCATCAATTATATACATAACAAAAGAACAAGAGTGTACATAGATATATTCACTTAAATACTTGAAACTGTAAATTTTATGTTTCAAAACACAATCATGCCCTCTACATCCACAATAAAGGGCTACGCCGAGCGCAGCATGATACGACCGCAGCATGTCGACCACTGAAATTTGAACGAGTGTAATTTTAAAGTAAGTATGGACATACTAAACAGCTTGACACAATAATTAGATGGACACAATAAGGAGATTGACCGAGTAATTAGCTGGACACAAACTAGGGAAAATAAAAATTAGCCCTTATGACTCCTCATGATTCCTCTTTGACCCCTTATAGCTCCGACACAGTCAGAGCTACGCAAAATCCATTGACATACAGCTGAAAGCTTATATCAAGAGGAATCCATAGAAAAAAATCCGTCAAAATCCGATGGAAAATAAAAATTTAGGTAATCTGCAAATTTACAGTTTTGGCTCCTTTGACCCCTTATAGCTCAGAAACGGTAAGAGCTACACTAAATCTGTTGACATACTCCTGGAAGCTTATATCAAGAGGAATCCAAAGAAAAAAATCCCATCGAAATCCGATGAAAAATAAAAAATTTTAGGTAATCTGCAAATTTGCAATTTTGGCCCCCTTCGCCCCCTCATAGCTCGGAAAAATAACAAGTTAACAAAAATCTAATAATTGAGCGCTACATTAATTTTTCATAAGGAATCCATTGAAAAAAACTGCACCAAAATCAGACTAAAAATAAAAAATTTTTTTTTTTTTGGATTCCCCCTGTTAGGGCCCCATTTATCTCATGAATGGTACATGAGATGTGAAATCTGTTACATACTACCGATTAGAAATTTAATAAGGAGCACACTGAAAGAAACCCCATAAAAATCTGAAAAATAATAAATATTCCACACCCTAATATATGAGAACACCCAATTTGGCCCTATTTGGCCCTTTTTTCAGAAACTGGAGGGCTACAATACCCAAAAGCAATCCCAGCCTTCCCTTTGTGCCAAGGAACATTGTGTTAAAATTTCACAAAGATTGGTCAACCAGAACTTAAGTTATCACACGGAAACGAAGTGTCTACAGACGCCGCCGCCATTATCATACCAATATACGACCTCAAAAATGTTTTTGAGGTCGTATAAAAACATTGATAGATGTATACATCTTCATATCTTTTTGTTTGTTTGTATTATTTTCACATATATTTTACATGTATAAACATTGAGACACAGTTTGCATTAAACTTATGGCCCATTCCCCGAAAAGTTATCATTGTTACCCTCATCTCCATGCATGTAACCCAAACTTCTAAGTACATGTATGTAACCCACATTCACCATGTATGTAATCCATGTAATCCCTATAAACATGCATATAACCAATATAACCTCAATCCCATTGTTGCCAACTAATATGATATTCGGGTGTTACACATGCTTTTCAATATTTCACATGCATGGATTTTGTCACACGGTGTGTACATGCTTTTTTAGAACGCCACTCATCATTACACACTTTTCATTGTTTATGTTTTTGGCTATTAGTGGTATTGTAATTCTCATGATTCTTTGAACTTTTCATGACCTTGCAGTAAATGCCCACAATTTTTAAGTGGTGTTAACTTATCAATTCAAACAAACAATTAAGTTTGTGAGTAGTTGTCTTTGGATGAATTTAAAAGTTATCAAGGACCTAACAATTTGTTTTGCACCCTAAATTTTGCAGTCTTTGCATTTGATGTTCAGCAAAAACATATCAAGTTAGACATGCAAAAACCTTTCACATACTTTTAAAATGTTTTGGTACATCATCTCCAGTAGTTGTATAGATGTTGAGAAGCTTTGATGATGTGAACCTTGTTAAGGTATTATAAATAAAAGGGCAAACACATGTTTCATAGCATTAAAACAGTCCTCGTAAAATACATTTGAAATTTTGTGGAACCTGGGACTAACAGGAATTCAAAACTATTTAACAAACCAGTTTGATCAAATCAAAAGCTCTTTCCTGGCTACGACTTTCGTCTTTGACTTTTGATTTACTCAACATTAAATTATTCCAACAAATTTGCCGAAAAGCTGATTTATCGCTCATTTACAGAATTAAATTTTCATTAACACAACAATGAAATCCTAATTAAAAATGGATTAAAAAATCCATGAGGGGTTGTTTTCTGGTGTAATAAAGACATTGTCAAATTATCGAGAAACCGTCATATAAACAAATGACAGTTATCGATGATTAATGAGTGTCAGAACAATGAAAATCAAGAAAATTGGCTCTTTAATCGCTAGTTTACATGTTAAATTCCATCCTACTATTACGAAATTTTACCAGGATAAAGCTCTTTTTATTGACTTTATAGCCATATATAATTTATGCATGGAAGATTATTAACAGTGCTGATAAATTTTGACTAATGTGACCACACTCATGCAAACTTTTCACTGAGTATTTTGCAAAGTTCTGAATTTTCATCAAAATTTAAAGAAAAATATATCATCAGATACATCGAAGTTTCATCTTTTCAATCATATAAATTTTGGGAGCATTGAATATTTTGGGGAAAATAGAAAGTGTATCAAAACTAGAGGCTCTCAAGAGCCTGTATAGCTCACCTGGTCCATGACTGGCATAAACTGCAGCCCAAATTAACCCAATGTTAAAGTGTCTCATTTTCTACAAGTTTCAAAGGAGAAAATCTTTGAACAAGTTTTCCCATAGGGTCCAATGTTAAACAACGGTCCCCGCTGGTGGCCATCTTGGATGAGGTGCAGACTTGTCAGACACAGTTTTTTTAAGAAGACCATTAAAGGCCTATTGTGACCAAGTTGTGATTCCAACTGACCAAGTAGTTTCAGAGAAGAATGTCTTTGAATGTGTTTTTCCCGTAGGGTCCAATGTTAAATCATGTCCCCGCTGGCGGCCATCTTGGAATACATGTGGACTTACCAGAAAAATTCTTCGATAGGTACGGACAATGGACAGTTGTCACCCAGTATAATTCCAATTGGGCAAGTAAATTCAGCAGTTTCCATGGTAATTTAAAGCCATACTATCCATTACAACCCATTTCAGACCATCATTCAAAAAAAATTTGGGCAGGGGTTCCCCTTATAATTCAAATAATACATATTGCTGAAATCAAAACATTCAAAGTCCCCCTTTCCATAAAAAAATTTTGGCAGGGGTTCCCCTTTATAATCTAGTTTAAACATATTTCTTATATCGTGAAGAAACACACAGCTACATCAATATCTATTTGGAAACCAAATTTCATTGAAATGCATGGACAATGTTGAATTTTCCCGCCTTTTTTGCAGCCATTTTGAAAATGGCGTTCAACAAAAAATTTTCAACATCAGTTTTTGAAGCTGCAACATCAGTTTGGAAACCAAATTTCATTGAAATCGGACAATGTTGAATTTTCCCGCCTATTAAGGCTGCCATTTTGAAAATGGCATTCAACAAACAATTTTTAACACCGGTTTTGAAGTCGCAACATCAATACCTATTTGGAAACCAAATTTCATTGAAATCGGACAACGTTGAATTTCCCCGCCTTTCATGGCAGCCATTTTGAAAATGTCGGTCAACAAAAAATTTTTAACACTGGTTTTGAAGTCGCAACATCAACATCTATTTGGAAACCAAATTTCATTGAAATCGAACAAGTTGAATTTTTTTTGGTGGCCATTTTTGAAAATGGCGGTCATCTAACAATTTTCAACACCACTTTTGAAGTCACCACAGCATGGAAAACATTTTATCAATTTACACTTAACCTTCATCTTCTATAGTTTTGGAAATGAAAGAGGAAAAATCTGAAAATTATGAAAATTCTGTGAAAAAAGGGCAATAACTCCTACAAGGGTTTTTGGATTTTCTCCAAAATTTCAGGGTGGGTAGATCTTGATATGCTGAACATTTTTGCAGTTTGAAGTTGACCTCTATCTGCTATAGTTTCTTTGAAAAAAAATAAAAACATTAAAATTTAGAAAAATTTCCGAAAAAAGTTCAATAACTCCAAAACGGGTCATCAGATTTTCTTCAAAATTGCAGGGCGGGTAGATTTTACCATGCTCAAACAAATCTTGTTTGTACACACTTTTTAAGCTTTAATAGTGGTACATTATAATTTTTTTGTTATTTTGATTAAGCAAATATCAGCATAGGTTCAATTCTAAAAAAATAATTCATGGAAATTAAAAACACAATTTTTATAGGGAATTAACCCAACTGTAAAAAAACATGATCTTTAAAAAAATCAAAGGGGAAGTTTGACATGCTAATTATAAAAATTTTGCTGAAAGAAAGATTTTAATATTCAAAACGTTAATAATTTTAAACAACTGATAGTTAATTGCCATACAGGTAAAGCAGGTTATTTCTAACTGACCGGTAATTAGTGATAACAAGCCCAAGAACACAGGTTAACATATCAGCAATGGCATGTGTTTACAACTGAACAAATCCTTTAATTAGCTTTGCAGGTGCAATTAAAGTGTCAGTTTGGACAATTAGATTACAGTGACAAAGATTAATTTTATGAACACAATGGTTTAATATTTGGCGAATTTCAAAATTCCATGTGACGAATGGCAGGCTTAAAAAATTCCCCACTTCCAAAAAAGCTTTGTCAATGGCGAAAGTGAGCGCTAGCTTAATCACTGACTTTGAAATAAATTTATTTTACAAAATTAAAATTATACCATGATTTGCAACAATCTTTGTATTTTGCATTAAAATTGGTAGAAAATGTAGCTATAAAACGTACAAAAATTTTCCAAAGTTTTAAAAGGGAAATGCTCAAAATTACGATGATTAACAGGTCGCAACACAGATATTGTAAGAAATGTGAATGTTTCCAATCCCTGTTATATTAGTTCCAGGTGGAACTTATGAAATATGACATTTTCTGTAGAATTAATTGTCACATTCCCGAAATTGAAAGTGTGATTTTCCTCTAGACTCCCTTCTTTAGGTTGCACCTTTTATCACATTATCTCGGTGTTGTCAAGTTTTAGTGCAAGATTTACCAAAAAAAGTTAAAAGGGAAAAGAAAAGATCAAAGGAAAATACAGAAGATTTGAATTAAAATGTGAATTTCTCATGTAGAGCATCTTCGGGCTTGCTCGGACACAGGGGGTAACCGGACACTAATTAACTAATCAAATCACGTACTCGTCATTTGACATTATACAGTCGGTATGTGCATTTTCGGCTTCTTTTGACATCCTTTGTCTTACAAGACGTTGATAGTTCCACCATTATGCATTTCATTTGGTGTTTAAGGTCCCGTATTTCAATTTTGTACAGCGTTACGCATGTGTGTAATAATGAAAGTAGAATGCCTCAGCCAATGGGATAGTTGTATTCTAATTATATCTCAAAAAATTTCCAAAAATAAAAAATACGCTATTGTTGAATGTTTTCAAGGTTATTTTGTTAAACATAGATAAACACGTTTGCATTTGGGGTACTGTCCAAAATGAGACAACAGAAAAATTGTAAAGAGTGTCTATTCCGACAAAAACTTAACCCCTAAAAAATTATTTAACCTACAATTTCATTGTACAAAAATTCATTATTCTAAGTTAGGAATGCTTAATTTACATAAGTTTCTGTCCAAAAAACATTACAATTACGTTAAATATTAAAGTATCAGGCACAGACCATTTGATTTTCTTAGGGTGTGCTTGACTCTACTTTTCTTTGATACAATTTGTCAGCAGTTTTCAAAAGATCGATTGTTTGTGGGAGACTTTGAGTTGTTTCCTTCACTAGTAAAACTCAACACAAGACTTAATAAATAAAAAAAGGAGTTACTGTGACACAGCAGATCAATCTACCGATCAATCATTTTCCGGGATAAAGTAGATCTAATACACATTGGATAAAAAAAAAATAATTCTACATTTTAATTCACTGATACCCGTCAATGTGCTTTTGATGCCCCTTTATGTGGTTTTTATTATTAAATTCTTTGGTTTCTTTGGTCGAAAGTATTTTTAGCTAAATTACAATATTTGAATAATTATCCTAGATCTGATTTCTTAAACTGGGTCAACAAAATTTTTTACCAAAAATATCAACTGGGCTGTGATCAGTCTGGGTGATCGGTGTTTTTTATTTTGAATGACATATGATGGCCTAGATTTATGCATAGATGTCTTAATTATATTTATTTATTTATTATTCAAGGGTAACTGTACCCAATGTTTGTATAATAGAACAATAAAAAAGGGTGTCCGTGTTGGTACTATCATGTGTCTGAAGTCGGACGAACCTGTCCGATGTCATCGGCAAGAAAATTGCCAGTTCGGGTGACCTTGGACATTTATATATCAATACCTTGTGCCATTCGAAAATATGACTTTTTCTTTAAATGCATTTATCTGGTGAGTTATTTATAGGTAGCATTGAACTCTGATCAAAGTTCACGCTTAACTGTCCGGAGATACCCGCAAACGCTCTATTTTGCTTAAGAGTTGGCAGGCCTGATGTGTTCTTTTGGTGAATGAGAAGTTCTGTAAGCCTGTGAGTCTAGCTAGTACACAGGCACTTGTTTCGTGAAAAAGATAGGATTATTGATCTAATTTTTTTCCATGAATCAAGTGCCAGGCGATCTTCTCAGCACCCAACCATCTTAATTATAAAGCATCGAAGTGTCCAAGTACCAAAGTGACTTGTAACCCGGGCTTACGTAAGGCAAGCATTGAAAAGCCTTACAGTGGTACAGGAACCCAAATAAATTGAGGCATAATAACACATCTTAAAAAATGTCTGACAACATGCTTACAGAACATAAAAAGACGGTGTATAATGTCGGTTTGATTGAAAATATGGGCGACATTTCCAGCAAACTTGCTGGAACACTTTCCCTTGTCCTCTAACCATGGGGGCTGCCATTTTTAAACTAAACTGGTTCCAAAATTTTCCGGAACCAGTATCAAAATCACTTGCCGGAAGTTGGTTTGTTGTTTTGACGTCATGGGCGGGGTGAGAGCCTACAATGGCTGACATAATCATGTCATGCTGTATGACCGATACAGATAAACAGCAGAGAAATCGGAGTAAAATGATAGATAAAGAACTAGCGAAAGAAAAGATTACTTTTAGGAGAACAATAAAAATTCTACTTCTTGGGGCAGGTGAAAGTGGCAAAAGCACATTCTTAAAACAAATGAAAATAATTCATGGACAAGAATTCGATGAAGAAGCGGTTAAAGAATTTAAAAGTGTGATTTATGGAAATATTGTTAAAGGGCTGAGAGTCCTTATTGATGCAAGAGACAAACTTAATATTCCATGGGGTGACGAAGTCAATTCGAAACACGGTAGTTTTGTGTTTGGCTGTGACAATGCAAACAGACTTGATGAAGTAACATTTCAGAATTATTTAGAACCAATGAAAGAATTATGGAAAGATTCTGGCATACAACAAGCATATGATCGCAGGAGAGAATTTCAACTGGTGTGTACCAAATATATGAAATACGAATGCATCTATATGTATTCAGTCCTTTATATCAATCAAGGATTTGTATAGTGAGAAGGATTTGCATCTCGTATTGTCTCGTAAGATCCACCGTAGGGAGATTTCGTTTTACTCGCCACTACAAATTGCTATACTCGCTTCAAACCTATCAAACACATTAAAATATTGCTTTAACCAACTTTTATTTTCTCTTTCTAAACACGATACATTTCATATGTACGTTTGTCAATTTTCCTTATCAGAGCCAGATATACATTTGTAGACTGCCATTTCATGTAAATTTATTTAAAATCAAGTCCCATCCTTTTCGGCGTGCATTTCAGAATAAAAGCCAGATATAACTATTCAACAAACCTATAATTTCTTCAACAAATTGACAAAACCATAATAAGTTAAGGAAGTGTGTTTTATACCTTTTTATATCCCAATCTCGGCTCATATGGAAATTAATTAATCGTCGTATCGTGCTGTAACCTCTCGTAATTTTGAAATGGTCACAAACAAAACAAGTAAATTTTTAAGAAATCAAGAAAAATTAGATTATTTTACTTATTCAGCAACTAAATAATACATATATATGTGATTACCTAAAAACACATTTTATAACACAATTGTTGATTTTGAAGGAGGAGATTCAAATAAATAATATACCACGAAGACTGACAATACCGTGACGTTTGCAAGTTTGGAAATGTTGATCTAAGTTGAAACACATATAATTCCATCTAGAAAACTATTTCTCTTGGTATCGTAACTATATTTTCTTCGCTAAAATAAACGTTCTGAACTCATAAACAGGCTAGTTTATTTCCGAAGCGATGACACTTTCTGCCATTAAATTGAACAAGATTAGCGTGGGTGCAAGGCATTGTGGGTAATATTTTGTAATCTCGCAAACGGTCCAACTTATAATGCAATTAATAGAAAATCACCGCGAGATTCGAATCCTTCTCACTATACAAATCCTGTTATCAATTGAATGTTTGTTCAGAATTTGTAAGTACACCATCACAGAGTCATATAATTACAGAGATTGGCAACTCTACAGTACAGAAAGAGACATACCATAACTAATCACTGTGATAGTAGGAATGTCTTGGAAAGTGATGGGGATTAATTTTTTCCTTGAATTTTCTTTCATTGGGGCAATAAAACCATATTTTTTAAGGAAATTTCCTGTTGTACAGGTAAAAATCTAATTAAGCATGTAAACTTCAAAGAAATTACAGGTAAAATGGGTAATAAAATTTAATCCTCCCCCACTCCTTTTAGGTCTATCACAGTGACAGTATGTCTGTGATTTTATGTCTAAAGGATTAAAAGTTCTGTCTTTCCAAGTGATTTGTTATGGTACATCTCTTTCTGTACTGTACTATCACCCCATATTAATCACAACAAACATGGTACGGCCACATCAAAACTTCTTAAACTACTTTTTATTCAGTTGACATATTTCTAAACCGAAAAGTGAAATGTTTTTCTGAATCATTTTAGAGTATTGTTTAGAAAATTTGAATTAAAAATATTGATTAACAAAAAAGATATTGGCAAATAAAGCGGAGACTTCATGTGGAAATCTGACGACGAAGATCGTGGTGGGCCTTGTTTACTTTTGAAACTCCGATTTTATTTCTGTGACTATAACTTCCTAGTTATGAAAACTGGAAAGTATTTTACCTTGTTGGTAGAGTTTAGATATTTTTATTATGATATTTTCATATTTTATCGAGATATTAGCGATCTATTTTTGTGAAGGGGAAGTTTTATCGAAGTCTCGATGGCGGTGTGATTTCACGAGAATTTGTCATGTTGCCAATCTCTGACCATCATGACCATGTACACATCACTTTGATTTTAGATGTAAAGTATCCAATTGTTACATTCAGTTACCGGACGTTTTTTTTCAGTTCTTTAGAATTTTCATTCAGAGAGAAGTACATTGTTTGTAACTATCAAAATGAAGACCACATGACACCAGACAGGCCATCACTGTTTAGTTAAGAAACCCTTAAAAATTGAAACTTAGGCATGCACATGTATGAAAACTACTGAGATATACAGAACAAAACAAATACACATGTCGACAACCAAAAGGTCATGTTTTGAAACCATACAGATGTAGAGAAATCTTTTTTTTACATTTTGGTTAGGTAACATTGGAAATCTCAATCCAGTCAAGAGTTATTTTCCTTTGGAAAATTAAAGCCAGAGACTTGCCATGATAAATCACATATTACTCTTAATTTTAAAATGACTTTATCGTTTTTCAAGTTGATCTATTTACATCATGTACATAATTCCTTTTCATGGCAATTGGTAGCTATATATAAGAATGCATCACTTTAAATGCAAAAGTAATCATGTTGATAGATTAAACAGGAAATAAAATATACACATTTCACTGAGCAGAGTGATATGTATATCACAGTGATTTATCATGGAAAGTCTCTGGCTGTGCTGTTTGTCAAACTTGGATACTCTATCTCACTTGTATAGTTGTAATTTGCAAATGAATTATTATGTATTGAGAATTATCTTGTCATTTTCTTTTATGCAAGTGGTTTGTTTATGTTTTTGAATGCCTGTTTCAGGCTTGGCAAAAAAGTGGGAAATACTCATATTTCCCAGGACGGTGAGAAATACTTGGATTTACCAGGAAATACTGGTAATTTCCAGACAATACTGGGAAATATACTGTCAAATGATATAACTTCAAAACATTGTAGTCAAAAGTGCAGCAAATAGCTGAAGTACATGTATGCCTTAAATGGATGCATACATTTTGTACATAGGGAATTTTATTTTCTCTCACTACCATATGACTATTCCAAATACATTGTAAGTAAAGCAATAAAAGTCTTCCGATTTTCAGTATTAAGCATCACCTCCATTCAATGGTAATCATTGTATTACATATACCTTGAAATGTATTCACTTTGTATTAATGTTTTTATAAACAAGAATAAAATTCATAAAGGTACAGTAGAACTTCAATGGCTTAAACTGCAATAACTCAAACACCATGGATGTCTCAAACCCATTTTCTGGTCCCTTTGTTCAAGTTTGAACATGGTTCGACCTCAATAACTCGAACACTCCTCTAGCTCGAACTGTTTTCATCAGTCCCTGGGGTGTTCTAGCCATCGTAGTTCGACTGTACTAGTATTTGTCTTAAATATTTCATTTAACAACTAAAATTTGTCAAATGTGCGAGTGTAAATTACTAAAACAACATAAATGTCAATGATGGGCTTGGGTATGTTTAATTTTTAAATACATCAAACTGATTTATAAAGGAATGTTTTCATAACTACCTAGATTTAATTATAATGTGAAAAATACACCTGTTTTTTTAATTTAAAACTTAATAAATTGTATTTCAAACATAATTTTAAAGGATATATAAATTTTAAAAAAAATAGAATTAAACAAATAGTTCAGAGTATTTTTGTGTGAAAAGGTATTTCCCACTTTTTATCCCCTCGCCCAACGGAGTTGGGGAGGGGATATAGCATCTCGCCCGTCCATCCGAGTGTCCGTCCGTTCGTCCCACCTCAGGTTAAAGTTTGCGTTAAGGTTCATATCTGAGAAACTACATGTGGCATATCAATCATCTTTGGTCAGTGGATGCGTCTTGGAGAGTGATTCTGCTTCAGATGATAATTTTGTCACTCTGACCTACATTTCATGCTTCAATGACTCAGGTTAAAGTTTGTGTTAAGGTACATATCTGAGATACTACATGTGGCACATCAATTATTTTTGGTCAGTGGATGCGTCTTGGAGAGTGATGCTGCTTAAGATGATACTTGGGTCACTGTGACCTACATTTTACGCTTCAATGACTCAGGTTAAAGTTTGCGTTAAAGTTCATATCTGAAATACTGTGTGTGGCACATCAATCATCTTTGGTCAGTAGATGCGTCTTGGAGAGTAATGCTGCTTCAGATGATAATTGGGTCACTCTGACCTACATTTTACGCTTCAATGACTCAGGTTAAAGTTTGTGTGAAGGTTCATATCTGAGATACTATGTGGGGCACATCTATCATCTTTGGTCAGTAGATGCGTCTTGGAGAGTGATGCTGCTTCAGATGATAATTGGGTCACTCTGACCTACATTTTACGCTTCAATGACTCAGGTTA
>MJUU01010877.1:0-15243 GCA_002080025.1 Modiolus philippinarum
TACAAAATTACCCAACTGCCCCCCTCCTGAAAATCAAATGGTCGCCCCAAGTCCTTTCACATTGTTAAAAATTCTGGAATTCGAGAAAATGTCATTTTATGAGCTGGATTTCTAGATTTCGCGTTTTATGATCCGGGAATTCAGGATTAAGACCCATCCTCCCTCCCTAGACAGATATGTGGATATATCATCGTGAGAAAATAATGACTTTCAGTTGACATTATCCTTTGACCTTAAGGCCGAATAACTGCTTTTTTAAAGTTGCCTGTCACCTCTTTATACCCCCGCAAACAAAGTTTGGGGTATATAGGAATCACCCTGTCTGTCTGTCTGTCTGTCCGTCCGTCTGTCCGTCCGTCCGTCTGTCCACACTTCTTGTAAGCGCAACTCCTCTTAAACCACACGAAGGATTTTGATGAAACTTTAAATAAAGGAAGGACACTATATGGAGATGTGCATGAAGGAATATAATTATTGTCCTAAACCAGGAAGGGGAGATAATTCGACTTTGAATTTTCGTTGATTCCCTATGTATGGGTTACCTCGTAAGCGCAACCCCTCTTAAACCACATGAAGGATTTTGATGAAACTTTAAACAAAGGAAGAACACTATATGTAGATGTGCATGAAGGAATGTAATTATTGTCGGAAACCAGGAAGGGGAGATAATTTGACTTTGACTTTTCGTTGATTCCCTATGTATGAGTTACCTCGTAAGCACAACTCCTCTTAAACCACTGGAAGGATTTTGATGAAACTTAAGACAAAGGAAGACCACTATATGGAGATGTGCATGAAGGAATGTAATTATTGTACGAAACCAGGAAGGGAAGATAATTTGACTGTGACTTTCGTTGATTCCTTCTGCAATCATCTTTTTTTTTTTTTTAAGAAATAATTTAAAGCATAGATATTGTGAAATCAAACTGTTGGAGAGACATACTTTTTTCATTGTAATCGTCTTGAAAAGTTGTTTTGTAATGTAATTTTTCTAATGCTTATGATTTTTGTGTAAAATGTCAAATAGGCTAAAAAAAGAGTGAATTTACATTTGTCTGATTTCGACAGAGTATTTTCATTGGAACCCTGGTGAAAAGTTCTTTCTTGAAGATTATATCATTGTGTCCATACTATTATTGTGTCCGCACTTGTATTGTGTCCACACCTGTATTGAGTCCACACCAACTTAAATTTGCACTTACCATATCGTTTCAGGGTTTAATGAGCGGGGGGGGGGGGTATTTGGCTTCCATTCGGCGACAGCTCTTGTTATCTTTTTATCTAGTCCTGCATCATTTTGCATGTGGGTATAATATCACGTCAAGATGGATTTTAACCAGATAGTAGTGATCATTATATGACCTTAAACTTTGACTTTTATCTCGAATCATAGAGTTTTTAAAGTGTTGGCCTACCCAGACCACATTTTTAAGGTAAAATTAAGATATGTGGCATGTGGATCTATCATCATGAGATGATATAGGACATACCATATAATATGACCTTCATATGACCTTGACGTCTGTCCTTAAGATCATTTTTATATAGAGTTAAGATATATGGCACGAGTCAATGCTCGTCACAAACCATAGTGACCTTTATATGACCTTGACATCTCCTTTATGTTAACTGCTTTTTTAACTGTCAGTTATAAATTTTTACCTTTTTACCTAGACTTAATATATTTGCATACGTCTGTCATCATGAGAAGATGTGTCACAAACCATAGTGAAATTCATTAAGCTCTTGACCTTCGACCATTAAGTGTAAGCGCTGACCTTACCATTTGGATAAGATGACTTAGAATTAAAACACAACTTAGTATTCATTGGTGTCATCTATCAAAGTGACTGCGATCGACCTTTACCTCAGACTTGGAGGTCAAATAACCTTTTATTATGTTTACCTGTCCGGACTAGAACTTTTTCTTATTTGAAGTTTGGGTCTTTCATCATGAAAAGATGCGTTATGTGCCGTGGTGATTTTGAACTTTGACCTTTCGGTTAAATAATCACATTTTTAAATGTTAACCTTAATTTTTAATCTCTTGACATATTTTTTGAGCTACATTTACAAACATGAAATAGATACAAACTAATACAGGGGTATTTCCATATTGTCCTAGTTATAGTCCCTCGACGAAGACATTCAGCGTGTGCAGTTCTGTATGAGGTGCCGTTTTACTATTTATTCCTTATTTTTTATAACAAAAAATATTTTCTGATATCAAAAAATCCTAATTTTGATATCAAAAAATCGATTTTCTGATATCAAAAATGATTTTCTGATATCAAAAAATCGAATTTCTAATCAGAAAACCACTTCTATTTTTTTATATCAGAAATTCGATTTTTTGATATAAGAAAATATTTTCTGATATCAAAAAATAATTTTTTAATATCAAAAAATAATTTTTTTATATCAAAAACTTGAATTTTCGATATCAAAAAATCAAAACTATTTTCTGATATCAGAAATTTCCTTTTTTGATATCAGAATTTCCATTTTTTTTTATATCAGAAAATATTTTTTGATATCAGAAAATAATTTTTGATATCAAAGAATCGAATTTTCTGATATCAAAAAATATTTTTTGATATCAAAAAATCAGATTTTTTGATATCAGAAAATCAATTTTTTGATATCAGAAAATATTTTTCGATATCAAAAAATCTGAATTTTTGATATCAAAAAACGCATTTTCCGATATCAAAAAATGAATTTCTGATATCAGAAAATACTTTTGATTTTTTGATATCACAAATTCGATTTTTTGATATCAAAAAATTGAATTTCTGATATCAAAAAATAAATTATTTTCTGATATCAGAAATTCAATTTTTTATATCAGAAATTACATTTTTGATATCAGGAAAAAAGATTTTTTGATATCAGAAAATCAATTTTTTGATATCAAAAATTTCGATTTATTGATATAAAAAAATATTATTTGATATCAGAAAATAATTTCTGATATCAAGAAATGTATTTCCTGATATCAAGAAATTGATTTTCTGATATCAAAAAATAATTTTCTGATATCAAAGAATCGATTTCCTGATATCAAATGATCAAATTTCTGATATCAGAAAATCATTTCTATTTTTTGATATCAGAAATTTGATTTTTTGATATCAAAAAATATTTTCTGATATCAAGAAATATATTTTTGATATCAAAAAATCGAATTATTGATATCAAAAAATCAAAACTATTTTCTGATATCAGAAATTCATTTTCTGATATCAGAAATTCGATTTTTTGATATCACAAATTCGATTATCAAAAGATAGAATTTAATTTCTGATATCAGAAAATAAATTTTTTGATATCAAAAAATCAGATTTTTTGATATCAGAAAATATTTTTTGATATCAAAAAATAATTTTTGATATCAGAAAATTGATTTATATATATCAGAAAATATTTTTTGATATCAGAAAATGAGGAATAATTGGCAAAACGGTGCCTCAAAGTTCTGTGATCAACAGAAAAGCGTATTGTTGTCACATTCATATATTTTTTTGTTTGGCATTGAGGTGAAATAGGCTGCATTTTTTTAAGTATTGACAATAAATTTTCTACCTCTTGACTTATACTCAAGATATTTGGCATGTTGGTCCACTATGAGAAGATGTGACTTGTACCATAGTGACCTTCATACGACATTGACCTCAGTCAAACAACTGTTTTTTAATAGATGGCATTAATTTTAATCTTTCTACTTATACTTGAGGAGATATTGGGCATATAGGTCTATCATTATGAGAAGATGTGCCCAATATAATGTTTAAACCATAACCATTAAGCAAAATAACTATGTGTTGACCTTACCTTTTTATGCCCCCGAGAATCGAAGATGGTTTTTGTTCTGTCCGTCTGTTTGTCCAAAAAATACATTGGTGTTTGCTGTTTTCCTGTTTTTGTAATTGGGTATATCTTTTCAATGGTAAGTGATAGAGCTTTCATATTTTGCATTTGAGTTACCTTTGGCAAGACCTTTCAAACAATACCAGAATTTTTGACATTGTGACCTTGACCTTGGCATGTGACTGACTTTATGAAAAATATATAATAAATACTAACATTGGGTATGTCTTCGGAATGGTAAGTGACAATGGTTTCATATTTTGTATGTGCATTCCTTGTGGTAAGACGTTTTAGTCGAAATCAGAATAATTGACCTTGTGACATTGACATGTGAACAACTGCAAATAAATTAAAATGGGGCATATCTTTCAAATGATAAGTGATAGGGCTTTCATATTCCTTGTGGTAATACCCGGGGATAATTTCCAGTATTTTGGTATACGGGGATGTGCCAAAAATTTGGGTATGGATTTTTGCCTGAAATATATAAATTTGGGTGTGCTTTCAAACCCATTGTATATAAATTTGAATATAGAAAACATAATTTATATAAATTTTGGTACCAAAAACACGTTTTTTTTCTATGAGACAACATAATTATTGTGATTTTTTTCTTTAAATGTACAATTTTTCACCTATTTAATGCATTGTTTCTTTAATATTTCATAATTTTCTTGTTAAACCAATGGTATTTTAATATATTTGTGTCCTAAATTTAATGTTTATATGTAAATGTGGGGTATGTTTTACCTACGTGAGTACCGGTATATAAATTCGGAGCATGTTTTCAAGATCGATTTGGCACATCGCTACATGAAAATATCCCAAGTTACCCCCGGGTGGTAAAACCTTTAAACAATACCAGAATATTGGACCTCTTGACCTTGACCTTTGGATATGACAGACTTTTTTGAAAAAAGGTTAACTTTAACATTGGGTATCTTTTTTGAATGTTAAGTGATATGGCTTTCACAATTGGCATGTTTTCCTTGAGGCAAGACTTTTTAGTTGAACAAGAATATTTGACCTTGACTTGGCATTTTCTGTGTAACTTGGCCAAAGGGAGATAAATCAAACTCCCTAATGTGTTTTGCCTAGCAGGTATGTATGCATGATGAAATATTTAACAGAAAGCATGCCTGATGAAATGCCATATATATAGAAAGAATGTCTATATAGAAACAGTATATCCTCTATGAGAAAATGTTTCTGGATATCTGGAGACTTTGTATAGAAAAAAATATCTGAGTTTCTTCATTTAAATCTATAACACGGGGTTTATCTGTGGAATAATAAGTGCCCCCATGAGGAGGGATTTTTTATTTAATAAGTGTACAAATGTATGTAATGTGAGTTGACTTTTGAATTAATACCAGAGTTTATAAATACATCATCTTAATTTCTTATAATCACAAAACATATCTTGTTATAATATGGCTTAGGCTAAAGATATTTAGCACGTTGGTCTTTTGTCATGGAAAAGTGTGTTCCGAATGTGTGTCTTGTACCATAGTAACCTTCATATGACCTCGACCTTTGACTTTTAGGTCGAATAACAGAATTTATAAAGTGTTTGCCTGCACACATAAAATGTTTTTACATAGAATTGATATATTTGGCATACTCGTCTATCACCATTGGGTCATATATTACATACCATATTTATCTTCATATGACCTTGACTTCTGTCCTTTAGATCAAATAATTCCTCCCGACTTCTGTCCTTTAGGTCAAATAATTGCTTTGTTATTGTTCACTTTAACTTTTTTTTTATCTTTATACCTAGACTTAAGATTTTTGGCTCGGGGAGGGGGGTATAAGAACATGAGAAATGTATACCACATACCATAGTAACCTTCACATAACCTTGACCTTTAGGTTGAATTATCATATCTTTAATTGTTAAACATAATTTTTTTATCTTTTTGACCTAAACTTTTGATATTTTGCACGTGGGTCTATGACCATGAGAAAATGTACATCATATACAATAGTGACCTTCATATAACCTTGACTTTTAGTTTGAATAATCATAATAATGTGTACCTAAACTTTTAAGATATTTTGCATGTGGGTTAATCAATACGAGATATGTCATGTGCAATAGCGACCTTCATATAACCGTGACCTTTGACTTACGATCGAATAAAAGCATTTGAGTGTTTACCTATCTAGTAGAAAATTATTTGACATAGAATTTAGATATTTGGCATGTGGGTCTATCTTCTTGAGATGATATATCACATACCATAAACACCTTCGTGACCTTGACTTCAGTCCTTTAGATCGGATAACATTATTTTTATTGTTCACTACTTTTAATCTTTATACCTAGACATATGATATTTGGCATGTGGGCCTATGACCATGAGAAAATGTATATCACATACCGTAGTGACCTTCATATAACCTTGACCCTTTACCTTTAAGTCACCTAACTGTTTTTTTTTTATTGTTTGTTACAACTTGTTTTACCGTTCACCTTGATTTGAAGCATTTGGCGTGTAGGTCCGTCATCACGAGGAAATGCGTCACATATCAAAGTGACCTTCAAAAGACCTTGACTTTTGACTATTAAGTCAAATAACTACATTTTAAGCATTGACCTTAACTCTTTTGTATCATATCACTAGTACCTAAATTGAAGATATTAAGCATACATCAGTGACCTGCATATTACCTTGACCTCTGAGCTTGAGGTCAAATTACACATTTTCAGCGTAACCCGTCTAGACTAGAACTCTTTTCCTTTCGACATAGTTGTATGGTATTTGATGTTTGGGTCTACCGTCATGAGAAAATAATGACCTTGAACTGTGATTATTAGGTCAAATAATCAAATTTTTTAAGTGTTAACCTAAACTTTTATCTTTTGACCTAGACTCGAGATATTATGTGTGAGGTTCTGTGATCATTGGAAGATGTTTGGAGTATGATAGTGACATTCATATGACCTTTATCTTTGGTTTTGAGGTAAAAGTCCCTCTTTTGACCTGGACTTAAGATATTTTGACAATAAATTTAGACACAAAATATTTAGCATGTCAGTCTGTCATCAAAGGAAGATGTGTCTTATACATTTGTACCACAGTGACCTTCATTATTTCAATATTTTGGTCAAATAACTGATTCTTGTGTTTTTGGTTATATCCTATTTTATATCTTTTCACTTTAGACTTGTGATATTGGGTGAGTAGGTGTATCATCATGAGAAGCTATGCCACATACCATACTGTTAAAACCATATCCATTAAGCCAAATAACTACATTTTTAAAGTGTTCACATAACCTTTTTATAATATAGCTTAGGCTTAAAATAACAGCATGTTATTCTTTTGTCATGAGAAAATTAAGTTCCATACGATAGTGAACCTTGTGACCTTGACCACTGACCGTGAGGGCAAATAACCAATTTTGTCTAACCTTACCTGTCCAGCCCAGAACTTTTTAAATCTTTTCTAATATCTTTTGACATAGTCGTGTGATATTTGACATGTGAGCCTATCATCAAATGAAGATATGCTGTGAACCATATTAACCTTTACCTTTAACGATTAATTTGAATAATCACACAAGATTTTCATCCGTTGACCTAGACTTAAGATATTTGGCATGTGCTCTATCATTGTCGCCGAATGGCAACCAATTATGCCCCTGCTCACTGAACCCTGAATCAATATGGTAAGTGCAAATTTAAGTATGTTTGGACACTATACAGGTGTAGACACAGTATAAGTGCGGACACAATACAAGTATGGATAGGATAATATGCCTCCCCATCTTTCCAGAAAATATACAAAGTTGAATTATCTCCCTTTTAAAATTTAAAGCAGCAACCATGTGGTCAGCCCTTAAAATCATTTCTATGGGTGGAAGGCAATCTTTCTGTAAAGTTTCATCCAATTTCAGGCACTTTGAATTTTCCTGCCTTTTTTCAGTTGCCATGGCAACCGCGGCCATTCTGAATATTCCAAAAGATGAGTACATCTACTTATTGAAAGTTAGATTCCTATGAATTAGTTGAAATTTGCTTGCAAAGTGTCTGAAAAAAGTTTAAAAATGTGTTTTTTATTCGTACAGATAAAACGGACGGATGGACAGGCAAGGGTAAAACAATATGCCCCCGACTTTTCGTCACGGGGGCATAAAAATGTGTCCTGTTCCACAGTCACTTTTATATGACCTTGACTTTTGAATTTTAGGTCAAATAATAGGATTTACCATGAAGTGTTAGCCTGCCCAGACAGCATTTTATTTTGACAAATAATTAAGAAATCTACCATCATGAGAAGATATATCATATACCATTGTGATCTTCATATGACCTTGACTTCTGTCCTTTAGGTCAAATAGCTGCTTTTTTATTGTTTGCTGTAAAAAAAAGTCTAGCAACCTTCATATGACCTTTGAGCTTTTGATCAAATAACCGCTTTTTTAGTTGTTGGCTGTAATTCTTTAAACCCCGACTTTAGGGGACGACCATTTGATTTTGGGGGGGGGATTTTTTGTAAATAAATAATTTAATCTTTGTGCCAGTGGTGGCAGTGGTGGCCAATAAATGGTATAAAATAATTTAATTTTGATTTGAAGAATAATTATTTTTGTTCCGAAGGAAAATAAATAATTTGATGTGACATTTGGTAAAATTAATAATTTGATCAAAATCTTCATGAAAATATAAATAATTTTTCTAGACAAAATCGCCCAAGCCTCCCCCTGAAAATCAAATGGTCGTCCCCTTAAATGAAAGGCGTGTATGTCTATCCTGGAGGTCTATCATCATGAGAAGATGTGATAAATCCTATAATGACCTGCAAAAGACCTTGTTCATTATCCATCATGTCAAATAACTACATTGTTTAAGTTCTGACCATAGTTTATTTTAGAATATGACTTCAGATATTTAGCATGTTGATATATTGTCAAGAGAGTGTGACTCCAGTATCATACCCAATGTTACATTGAAAACAAAAAATGGATGTCGATACGACATCAAACTGGGTTTTCCTTCACTATATGAATGGACAAATAGGTACTTGTGTGAAAAGCTGTTTGACTTATACCGCCTCTCATTATGTGCAGTGTATGCCGTCACTCTTAAAAATCACTGAAGCGGTATACTTAACTTAAAAGTCAAATAAAAGGCACATGGTCAAAACACCTATAAATTTCAAAGTTCAAAGAGGCATAACTATTGGATAAAATCGCCAACAATATGCACATCTACATATGATGTCCTTGCTACATACAAAGTTTCATGAAATTCTGTTGAATGGTTACAGAGGAGTTGCGCTTAAGAGCATATGGTCAAAACAACTGGAAATTTCTAAGTTCAAAGGGGCATAACTCCTTAAAAAATTGCACGATGAAAAATCCCCGACAATATGCACATCAACATATGATGTCCTTACTACATACAAAGTTTCATGAAATTCCGTTGAATGGTTACAGAGGGGTTGCGCTTACAAGCATATGGTCAAAACACCTATAAATTTCTAAGTTCAAAGGGGCATAACTCCTGGAAAAATTGCACGATGAAAAATCCCCGACAATATGCACATCTACATATGATGTCCTTGCTACATACGCAGTTTCATGAAATTCTGTTGAAAGGTTACAGGAGTTGCGCTTACAAGCATATGGTCATAACACCTATAAATTTTAAGTTCAAAGGGGCATAACTCCTGGAAAAATTGTACGATGAAAAATCTCCGACAATATGCACATCTACATATGATGTCTTTGCTACATACAAAGTTTCATGAAATTCTGTTGAACGGTTACAGAGGAGTTGCACTTACAAGCATATGGTCAAAACAACTATAAATTTCTAAGTTCAAAGGGGCATAACTCCAGGAAAAATTGCACAATGAAAAATCCCCGACATTATGCACATCTACATATTATGTCCTTGCTACACACAAAGTTTCATGAAATTCTGTTGAACGGTTACAGAGGAGTTGCACTTACAAGATCTGGCAGCCGCCTGCCCGCCCGCCCAACCACTGTACATCAGCATTTTAATAACCAGATTTCCCAACGGGAAAACCCGGTTAAAAAAAAGTTCTGAAAACTAAGAATTAGAAAACATGGTTCCAATTGTGTTAAATTTCCCAAAACTCTCAAAGACAAGCAATTTTTGGGAATTCTTGTTAACATTCCACCATGTTTTTTGGATGAGTTTCGATCAAAACAAATATTTTCAATGATAAGATTTCAATTTTTTTCCCATTCTATGTTAATATCATGAAAGTCTCAAAAAAATTTTTTTTTTTATTCTACCTAGCAACAATACTTTTGGAATAGATTTCAGTGAAATCAGTTATCTGGCTGTATTTCAAGAATTACATATTTTGATTACACTTTACTGCAAGGACAATGGTATACATTAACATAGCCAAGTGATACTGAAATGTATCTGAGAATGCGAGGCACCAGGTTTCCCTCGAGGATTCCATACAAGTTGACCGTTTGGACTGTGTGGATTGAGAAGATAATAATTGATTTCAACTACTACTTGTCACTGGGGGTAATACCAAAATTACCAAACAGAGTTGTCAAGAGCTTAAGTCCACGAGACAAAAAGATAATCAGGTGGAATCCATCAGAAAAATTGTAGACCACAATGGTCCTAACTTGGTACAGGCAAAACCTCCCCAGTTTCTTCACTGTTGAATTTGTTGAGGCACATGAGTAGACAGTGGTGCACTATTCTCCCTTTACTCCTACCTTTGTTTCTCTTGCATCCATCATTTCCTCTATCCATCTTCATTACAAGGTTCTTTACCCTTCTCCCTCTTATAACATAAACAGTGTGTGTACAATCTATGTAAACATGACTGGAAAGTTTCAGAACTCCGCTGACAGCTATCTTCTATGGGGTACCTACATTATAATCACAAATTTTCAAAGAGGATCGATCATCAACAGATCATTCCCATGGAGTTTGATTCCAACAAGAGCTGTCGCCGAATGGCAGCCAAATATACCCCAGCTCATTGAACCCTGGATCGATATGGTAAGAGCAAATTTAAGTTGGTGTGGACACAATACAGGTGTGGACACAGTACAAGTGTGGACACAATACAAGTATGGACACAATGATATAATCTTCAAGAAAGAACTTTTCATTAGGATTCAAATGAAAATTCTCTGTCTAAATCTGACAAATATGAAATTCACCTTTTCTTAGCCCATTTGACATTTTACACAAAAATCATAAGCATTAGAAAAATTTCATTACAACACTTTGAAAACACTTTTTCAAGAGGATTACAATGAAAATAGTGTGTCTCTCCAACAGTTTGACTTCACAATATCTATGCTTAAATTTTTTTCTTTGAAAAAAAAAAAGATAATTGCAGGAGAAATCAACAAAAAGTCAAAGTCGATTTAATTCCCTTCCTGATTTCAAACAATAATCATATTCCTTAATGCAAAACTACATGTAGTGTTCTTCCTTTGTGTAAAGTTTTATCAAAATCCTTCCACTGGTTTAAGAGGAGATGCATTTACGAGGTAACCCATACATAGGGAATCAACGAAAAGTCAAAGTCGAATTATCTACCCTTCCTGGTTTCGAACAATAATTATATTCCTATATGCACATCTCCATATAGTGTCCTTCCTTCGTGTAAAGTTTCATCAAAATCCTTCAAGTGGTTTAAGAGGAGTTATGCTTACGAGGTAACCCATACATAGGGAATCAACGAAAAGTAAAAGTCAAATTATTTCCCCTTCATGGTTTCGGAAAATAATCATATTCCTTCATGCACATCTCCATATAGTATCCTTCCTTTGTGTAAAGTTTCATCAAAATCCTTCAAGTGGTTTAAGAGGAGTTGCGCTTACAAGAAGTGTGGACAGACGGACAGACAGACAGACAGGGTGATTCCTATATACCCCCCCCCAAACTTAGTTTGCGGGGGGTATAAATAGCACAAAAGTTTCAGATGGTACATACTATGATAAAATATATCCTCAATAGTGGCCATCTGGATCAGTTACTATCATGAAAATTAAAGAGATTTTCAAAAGCGTTTATATAAGGTCCAATGTTTAACTATTCCTTGCTTGCAGCCATCTTGGATGATGTATGAATTTGCCATTTACATTATTTAAGAAGTCTACTTAAGACTATTGCCACCAAATTTTTTCCAAGTGGTCCAATATGTTCCGAGATTTTTTAATGTACATGTATTTTCCAACTGGATACATTGTAAAAATGTATTTTCTTCCGGAAGCCATCTTAAATGAGGTGTGGAGATTTTAGACACAGGTTTTATTGTAACAGTTTGTTTCCAACTGCCCTTTTGATTTCAGACAGAAAGATTTTTGAATGGTTTTCCACAATTTCCAATGTGGTCTTGCTTGCAGCCATGATGAAATTCTTAAAATTTTTGAACTGGAATAGAAGTTATAGCACAGCAACCAAGTACTTTCAGAAACCACCGGTGTCGACGCAAGTGTCATACCACAGTACGTCCTCCTAAATTTGCCGAGGTCGTATAACAGCAAACAGATTTACATTACACTCTGACTAAAAATAATTATATTATCAAGACATAAGTAACATTCTTTTTTGTTTTATTAAGAAGTTTTTACATAAATAGACTTAACATTAAAGACAAAATATTTCTCTGTAAATGAGAGTACAAGGTAAAGCTAAGACAATTTGTGACGCCTTAAAGTAACCCAAAAATTAAAGTAACAAAAGACTCCTGGTCAAGTATTTAAGTAGTACAAAATGAATTTGATCAGATTATTACAAATGATTTATATAAAGTGTTTACAATGCTATTGGTAGGTATTAAAATGTCGGGGAAATAGCAACACTCTTATTAGAATAATAGACACCTTTACACTCCATGGAAAACTTGTAATTTCACCACTGTGAAAAAAACAAGGTCAACAGACACTCAATAATGAATAGTTTTTAGTATTAAAGCAGGTCAGACAGTTCTGATACTTCAGATGTACTATAAGTAGACAATTACCACCCCCTCAGAAATTTTTATGAAAATAATGACTAAGTTATTATGTAAGGTCACATAATTCAGGCAATTCAGAGTCAGCAGATAATTAAGAGTCTTTAGATATTAATACAAACAAACTGAATGTTCATCAATATCTGAACTTATTATGAACAAGGTGAGAAAATTTACCATTACAGGGAACAGCTCACATATTAAGGTATTTCAGTAGGAGAAAACTGTCAATCTTCCGATGTTATTGTGAACATAGTTAGAGAGTTCATAAGTTTCTGAATAGGTCACAAAATTGAAGAGCATACCAACAAAACCAAAAAGTAATGAATGAAGTGACAAAGTCTGGTTTGTACCAATTTTGTTTAAGATTGGATTACATCCAATATAGTTTTACATTTATAAATGTATTTGTTTACTTCATTTGGCATGCGTCATCGTAGATTTTATATCAAATTCTAACCTTGGTTATATTAAGTAACTATGGAAACCATGCCGACTAACCATGTAAATATACAATAACTCTAAACAGTCTTAACAATGAGAAGACATCATAATATGTTCATTGGCAGTGTGAAAATTACCACAATGAAGCAGATCATACTTACCCTTCCACAGCACCTGATGATACATCCAGTTTTTGTCGTTGTTCAAACTGCTAGTTCTTTAGTTTTGTGTCGTACTTAAGTGTTTTTTGTTTATTTGTATTAATTTGTGTATATTATGAATTGCCATGTACTGTGAAAGTACTATTGTTCGTGGGGTTCCAATTTTCGTGGATTTCGTGGTTGGCTTAAACCACGAAATTAAGTTCCCAATGAAATGCTATTTTTCCATAGAAGTTTAATGTATAGAATTTGAAACCACGAATTTAAGTACCCACGAAGTAGTGATAATTTTGAAAACCACGAAAATTGATGTCCACGAATATAAGTACTTCCACAGTATTTGGATTGATTTTAGATTTCCCCCTTTTTCACTTTTTGCTTCAGTATATGTTTGCTGATGTTTGTTTTGTGTACAATGATGTACATGATGTACATGTTACAGTTGTTGTTACATTGTACATAATATGTCTGCCTTGATCACTTAATACAATACTTCAATCAAAATTATTCATATCTGCCAGTGTCGAGTGGTGTGTATTTGATCTACGTATGGCTCCCCATTTTTTCATTTATTTTACCACTTTCTCCTCTCTTGGCAAGATATTAATGAAAATAATAGAAAGCCTTCGTAAATCTCATACAGACCACTGTTGGTCATGAATTATTTCTTAAGCAAAGAATGTCTACCATAACCTCTTTTCAAGTGGTAAAATCAATTTCAAAATGTTGCCTTGGGTGGAAAACTGACTATTATTTAATAAACGAGTTGCAATTTCCTTTAATATCATAATAATAAGGTATATTTAATATAAAAGAAATTCATTTCCCCATTAGTTAAAAATATGGTAAAATAAAAAATAGCTTTTCATTAACTGTAAACAATGGAACCCATTTAATCCCATCTTAGTAGTTACCTTAGTAACAAAGTAAATCCTGCCTTAGTCGTCACCTTGGTAACACAGTAAATGCTGCCTTAGTTGTTACCCAAGGCAGCCTCCTGCATACTGGCATTTCTATGACGAGATTTCGTCAATATGAGAGATGTGCTGTTTTCAAATACAGTCTTAATGGTTTCCCATTTTATTTTCTCTGCATGGCTATATGAAAGCAAGTTCAAAAGGAAAACAACCTTTTTGCACTCATTCTAAAATCACAATTTTGAACTGGTTCAAAAAAAAATAAAGGGCTACGCCGAGCGCAGCATGATACGACCGCAGCATGTCGACCACTGAAATTTTAACAAAAGTAGTTCAAAGTTAATGTGGACACAGTAAAGAGATTGACACAATAATTAGATGGACACAAAAAGAAGCTTGACACAGTTATTAGCTACATTTATATGTAGGAACAAAATAGGGAAAAATTCAACCCTTTAGATCACTTATTGATGAAAAAAACCTAAGAGCTATGCAAAATATGTACTATCAACTAAAACTTTACATCCATAGAAATTCAAAAAAAAAAAATTCCATCGAAATCTGATGTAAAATAAATTTTGACATATTAAGAAAAATTGCAATTTTGGACCCTTTGGCCCCTTGTAGCATGGAAACGGTAAGAGCCACGCCAAATCCGTTGCCATATCCCTGAAAGCTTAGATCAAGAGGAATCCAAAGAAAAAAATCCCATTGAAATCCGATGAAAAATAAAGATTTGACATATTTAGAAAAATTGCAATTTTGGCCCCTTTGACCCCTTGTAGCTCGGAAACCGTAAGACCTACACAAAATCCGTTGAAATATTACTGAAAGCTTAGATCAAGATGAATCCAAAGAAAAAAA
>MJUU01010877.1:36026-51408 GCA_002080025.1 Modiolus philippinarum
CCTGAAAGTCTCAAAGACCACTTATTTTTTGAAATTCTACTTAGCAGCTATATATCCTAGAATTCTTTTAGTAACAATAATGACTATCAATAGGTAGATTTCAAAGATAATGAAAAAAATTATGCCAAGGGTGTATAACAACTGTTTTCTGTGTCAAACAGGGAGTGCGGGGATAGCTGTCGTTTCCGACAACATCTAGTTTTTCATATTTTACCAATGTAAGTGATACAGTCTACAACAGAAATGATGTTGATAGATCAAATAGAAAAAAATTATGTACCCTGGTAGGTCTTTCACTGACTGTAATATTGATTTCCTATGGATATATGAAGTCCAGTGCCATTTATATTCTTTAATCTCCTGATATGCCAATGAATGGGATATAAAAGGTCAGTATGTGATGTATTTTAATGGATCAAGGTTTGAGAAATTTACATTAGGCAGGATATGTATACTACATTGTTGTGTATATGTAATTTGAAAATGAAATTTTTGTTAAATTTTTTGTCGACGAAAATATTCACTTTCGTACACTTTGCACATTTGTGTCTTTGCAGAATCATCTGGGGTCTGATTAAAGAGAAGCTTATCCTACCATTTGTTGATCTTGAACTTCATACCTATGACCTTAGTATTGAAAACAGAGATGCAACTGATGATCAAGGTGAGTTACCATGACAACTTATGATGCTGAATATAGACAGGTTTTGACATTAAGAAAAAAATCCAAGACAAGAAAAAAAGCAAAAGCAAAATACAATTGTTAAAAAACATGCAAGGTGTTCATTGGAGTTGGAAAAGTACATAGGTCATGCACTTGATTAACTAGTAAGAAGAAATCCAGGGGATGTCATAAACTGCTGTATTTTTCTATGTCTTCAAGAACTCTTTCCTTCTCCTTTTTAGCTCACCTGGCTATGCCAGGGTGAGCTTTTGCCATCACTTGGCGTCCGTTGTCCGTCCGGTGTAAACTTTTCATTCAAAGATCTTCTCCTCTGAAACCACTGGGCCAATTGGAACCAAATTTGGTCACAATAGTCCTTGGGTGGTCCCTTTAAAAAAGGTATCCGGCAGGTCTGTACCTCATCCAAGATGGCCGCCAGCACGGANCAAAGTTCAATTTTATTTTTCATGTAATAATATTATGCAGATATGTAAAATTACTTTGTAAATGACTATGAAGTATCATGTATATGATGGATTCCATATATGTATTACATCGCTTTCACTATCAGAATCATTTGTTCCTAGTTGAGAGCTTAACTGTATCAGTGCACACTAGAATTTTAGTACGTTGTCTTATGCATAACTTTATTCAAAAACTTTTTCAATACTTGGTTCAGTCACAGAAAATATACAAGGATTCATTCATTCAATTTTCTTTTTGTAAAAGTGGTTATTTTTGAAGATTTATTCAGACTTTATTTGATGAAGCCAAAATTAGAATACAACTAAGAACAATTTAAATGCAGTGAAATCATGAATATTTCTATCTATAGAGATAAAGCTAAACAATTTTGACAGAAACGAAGAAATTTGGAAGTAGCAAATAACGAATATGATACTCTATGATGACCAGTTATGTCCTTTCTTTTCCTCATTAGATTCTGAGCAGATGTTATTTGATAACTTTTTATGTACATTTATTAGTAATTTATACAAGTTTTCTTTGATCTCGTATACAATATCTTACAGTAGTTAATACTGCCCGCATACGAAAAAAATATTGGCAAAAAGTATGTTATGTATAGTTTCTACAACGAGAACAAAGTTGATTATGAAATTTCTCACATCGAGTTAAATAAATTTTGCAAATGTTTAAAAACGAGGCTTGCCGAGTTGTTAAACATTTGAAAATCTATTTAACAAGATGCGAGAAATTTCATAATTAACATGTTTAAGTTGTAGAAAATGTTTCTCTAATGACATAATGTAAAACACCAAGGATTGTGTTCCGAATAGATTTTGGCAGGAAATTTCACGCAAGTTGTTCTCTCACTAGAGACGAGAAATATTTTTATCACAGTGGTCAGGCTTTGGTTTAATTTGCTAGAAATTAGAGAAACATGTATATAAACTGAAGTTTTCTATGCATCGTGTGCATTTTTGTCACATGTACATTCACTCCATATCCTTCATAGTTTTCCATATATATTTAGGCAATGCCTACTTTGTCAATCAGTTATACAAAGTAATTTCAGCATCCACTAAAACATTAGGATTGTACTTTTTGTTTTTGATGCTTAGTTTGAATATTGTTTCCTATAACAGATTTGCCATGCAAGTGTGCTCCTAAATTGATGAATATATTCTTTGTTCAGAAACAAAATTCCCATTATTCTATATATGTACTGGCTTTACTCCTCCCTGTAAGTTCATATCTGTTAAAAAATAAAATTTGTTTAAAAACATCTCCAGTATAGCTAGAATTATTTACCTGTTCACTAATACAAGCTACTTACATAGTGTTTCCCACAGAAATTTTCAAAGGGCAGGGAAAATCTTGCCTTCAGGTCAGGGCAGAGGGGAGAATTGATAAAAATGTGTAAATTTTGAATAGAAACATAATGTTAAAACTCAAAGGGCAGAAGGGGAATGCAAAAGAGGGCAGGGTGGAACACCCTTCTAAAACAAGCTAGGGGAATCACTACTTACAGTATTTGAGGCAATATTAGTAGCTTCCTGAAGTCCATATATTTTGGCACCAATTAAGAGAACCCCATCTGCCCAAGCAGCACAGTCTTCATGAACCCACACTTCTTGAGGTTTTAAAGGCTCTCTACTTTTTCGCTTGCCTTTAATACTTTTTGATTCAGCACTGTTAGTTAAACTCTGTCTTTTTTGTTTTCCTTTCTTGTCCATAGAATTTGCCCCTTCCACATCATCAGGTAAATTACCCTCGATATAATATGGTCCAAATAAATCACCAAGGAATTTATAACTACTATGTTTTTGACATAAAGCACAAACCCATAAAGAGTTGTCTCCCATCAGTGATGATGGACAGTATATTGATTTTTCTGAAGGAACTTTTGACATGTGCACTGTGGAGATAGAAACAGATTTTTTGTTCTTTGAATTTTTATCACTCGTCTCCTCAATTTGTTGATTCACAATCAAACATTTTTCTTTTTGTGTACCTGAATCTTTTATCCTTAGAAATGGTTTTATTTCCTTAACAGTGACCACTTCTTTCTTTTTCCCTTTTTGTTTCATCAAATTCATTGTTTTCTTTAATTTCATATCTTTAATTGAATCATTCAACAATTTTCCACGTGATTTAGATTTAGTGGACTTATTCTTTGTTTGAGGTTTAGCTTTTTTCACTACAGGCTGAGATTTAGATGTGGAAGGTACAGGCTGGAATGAGGGTAATTTTTGTTCACTTTTAAACCTTATTATATCTGAACCATCCCCTAAGTTATCAGAGCTATCTATTATATCAATACAAATTTCTTTTGTATCTAACACATCAACTGTCGAATCATCATTTTCGATTTTAGGTTTTACATGTTTTACGTCAAATTTCATATCACCACTTGGTGTGCGTTTCCTGTTAAGTTTAATCTCTATTTCATTTTCATTATCAGACTCTATGACACATATTTCTGATTTAACTTTTACATTTGATTTTGGGTCGCCACTAACTTTTCGTTTCCTTTTGCTTTTTTTCTCGATTTCAATTTCTTCTTCCGAATCTAATGCAAAATCATCACCCAAATACATTTCATCCCCATACTTCGATGTAGTAGTTCTTGTCCTTTTTGCTCGGCTATTTACCCGTGTATTTTCCTCCTTGACCTCCGACCCATGCCCTGGATTATCAGATACAACCTTTTGCTTATTCAATTGCTTCTTTTTCATACTTTTGGCAATGCCCTTTTTCCTTTTTTGACTGTTGTCTGAACTAGAACCACAATTTAAAGTCTTCAGTTTTGTATTATCTATAGGTAATTTATTTGGGACAGGTTTTATAGGTTTAATTAAGTCACAATCAAAGCCTTTACTGATATCGCTGTCCAAGCTATTACGATCTAAACTTTCCTCGTCTGAAATGTCATGAATAATATCGTTACTTGATATAAATACATGAGCATTAATGTTATTATTAACTTTGTTGTATCTACTATAAGTATACTTCACATCTTTTCGAACCATAAGAATTCCATCATCATCGCTATCTGACTCAACGTAATATGGTGACGCACTCGCAAGTCTTGCAGGAATTTCTCTCAAAACTCTTTTGTTCTCAATTTTTTCCTGATTTTTAACTTTTTGACTATTTTTTGTGTTGTTAACGATGGTATTATCTTTATTTCCGCTTTGTGAATTATTTTGTTTTGTCACTATTTCTCTTTTATTCACATCAATATCACTACAGACATCATCTGAATCGTCAATTCCGTTTACAACACTTTTAACTTCATCTTTCCTGCAGTCAGAACTTATATAAGATTTGGACTGCTCATCACAGTTCATGTTTTCACAACCATCAACAGACTTATCACAGACTGATCCTGAATCAATTTCAGTATCTGATTTCATATCAAAATCACTCTTTACCTTTGGTGACCTACTTTCAGAAATGTCAGTTGACTTTTGTACACTGTCATGTGATTTTGATTCAGTACTGTCTAAATCTTTTGACCTATTTTCTATCGACTCTTTTATCTGATCCACAGACACACTTCCTTCCAATTCAGATGTATCTTGCAATTTATCACAAGAGGGCGCTGCAAAGTCAGGTGACTGATCATGTGGTTCACTATTTTTGGTTTTTGTTTCATGATCTGAGTTATCACATTGATTATTTTGATCTGTTTGTATGTCACACTTTTTACTGTCTGCCTGACAACTTTTCACTGATTCAATTTGTGAATCTGATTGTTTCTCAATACATTTTTCGGTATTGCAAGGTTGTCCTAGATATTTCAGCTTCTGCTGTTCTAGATCTGTATGAATTTTCACATTATTCTCGGCAGATTTTTTCACTGCATCATCAGCATAACTCTCAACAATGGTTGATACACATTTCTTTTCACAGTTTAAGTTATTTTTTGGCTGACTAGATTGATCACAACTGCCCGTTAATTCACTTAAATTATTTGCAGTATTTTGATCACAGTTTTTACCATCAGTACAATTATTTGCCGATGCCGTCTCACTGATGGCTGGGTTACTCAAGCTGTTGGAGTCGACATCGCTATTCACGTTTTTTTGGTTCTGATTCGGGGAGACTGAGGAATCGTTAACAATGCTTTTCGGATCAACAACTTGGTGATCCGGCAACATACATAATTTTTGTAAAGACTGCAGAGGACTATTGGCGGTATAATTATTTCCAGTATTATTGACGTTTTCCGTTATGTATGTTTTCTGGTTAACATGCTGTTGTTGACTAACTGGCGGGTGTTTATACTGGGGTGAATGTATCACGGTAGGACTTATAGGGTTGTTTTTGGGTGAATATCCCATTTGTTGCTGTGTTGGTGACTGAACCATTTGTTGTCCTGTTGTGATGTGAAGTTGTTGATTGATGGGTGTGTTAACAGGTGACTGCATATGACAAGGTGATCGAAGACTGCCGGCTGGAGAGGGCGTTGGTACAGGAGATTTAATACCGCCATATCCTGGTGGACTATGGATAGAGCGTGGACTTGAATTTGGTAAACTCTGACTGCTGTGTTGAGATGCAGGACTATGCATATACATTGATCCAGGACTGACAGGCGATGTCCTTGTTGCATGGGGATTATGTGTAGATGAGTTTGGATAACTGAACTGCCGATTCGCATGTTCAGAGTTTCCAACATGATTGTGCATGTTATAATGCGAAGAGACAGGCACATGGTATGGTGCCGATCTGTGCTTTGATAAAGGCACCTGGACTGTTTGACTCGGCTGATATGATGCTGCCATCTGGAGAATGTTATTAGCTACTTCCTGTGGGTTTTGGTTCCGCGGATGTACATGCGTTGGTGCAGTTGATGGATGGTTTTGCATCCTTTGTTGGTTATTGCTGTATCCCATCATTGGACCATATGAGCTATTCTGTTGGTTGTACTGACCCATGTTATATGGTCCATGACTTTGATTGCTATATGGCGGTGGGTATTGTGAGGAGGAATGTTGTTGATACATGCCATCTATAAACTGTCCTCTGTGTGCTGCCATGTTGTTTACTTGGTTACCATAACCGACTTGGGACATATAGTTTGAATTCATGCCACCCTGAAAAATATCAAACATAATTATTAATATAGATAAAATTCTATTATTAATATAGATAAAATTCTGTATTCTGTATACAGCATACTAAAATTACTTAAGTTTACATAAACTAGAGGCTCAGACACTGAGCCTGAATCACTCACCTGACAAAATGCTTACAACAGGTGATAAAAGTGATGTTTATCTCATAGGATCCTATGTCAAAATATGTTCTGTGCTGGCGGTCTTGTTTTTTAACAGATAAAAACAAAATAAGCAATCTTAGTTTGACTGAATTTGCTTCAATAATTTCAGTGCATGTCAGCATGTGATGAAAAAGATGTTTTCATATTGGGGTACATTTTATACCAAGTTCCATGCTGGGAGCCATTTTTTTTTCGGATCACAACAAAATGAGCAGTCTTTGTAAAGGACTTTCCATACATCATTTCTGTAAAGTTTGGTTGAATTAACCTCAATCATTTCAAAGCAGATATTGAAAATGATATTTTTCCCATAGGATCCAATGTCAAAACTAAGATCAGAGTTGGCCGTCATGTTTTTTATTAGATCGGAACAAAATGAGCAATCTTTGTGAAGGACCTTCCAATCAACCTTTGGTTGAATTTGCCTCATTGGTTTCAGAGGAGAAGATGAAAATGTGAATTTCCCATTGGGCCAATGTTAAACTATGTTCCCTGCTGGCCGCCATGTTTTTTGTCGAATCAGAATAAATTGAGCAATCTTTGCAAAGGACCAATGCTAAATTTTATCAAAGCACGTCAACCATAAATGCATTAGACTTTGAATACATAATTTTCCTTAAATAAAGACAACAGTTTCAGTGGTATTTTGTCATGACCCTCATCATTAGTTCCCAAAAATACATAAAACGATTAATTATATATTGATGTATCTTGTTGTATAAAGGCTGTAAAGTTTGTATATCATTCATCATGTAGTACAACGCCAAATCTGTGACATAACAGATATAATCGAAGAGAAATTCATGTGAGTTAAGACAATAGCTATTACACCTAGCTGTGAGCATTACACCTATTTATTCTTTTATAAAAATCTGCCTTAAGTCTTCAGTGTTACTGTAACTGTGTCTTTATTCCCAATCAATCAATCAATCACTCAATCAATCACTGGTTAAATACAGTACCAATGTCTTTCAAGTGTTTGAATATTTCTAATGAATCTTTAATGATCACTGATAAGAAACTCTTAGTCCTCTATCTCCATATATTTTTTCATAACCTACGATTATGTGTATTGATTTTACAAATTAAAGTACAGATATAATCTGAAGAATTCTACAATCTTTGCTACTCTGGGGTTTAATATCAACACATGAATGGTGTAAAAATAGTCCTATTGATTTTTTTTTACATGTTATGACTGGTAAGCCAGCTATATAGAGCACAATAATATGAAGCAGAATTTAATCAGAGGTTTTATGTTTAATATAAACCTAAGATTGTCAGAAAAATATCTTTCAAATGCAATTTTACTAGATTATGGAGTATCTTATAAAATTACCATCTTATGGCAAAAGAGAAAATCATTAATTACTTTAAAATATGGAAGAAAAACATATTCAGATGAACGAGTGTTAGAAATTTAAGTTGGCTAAATAATTCAAAACAATAAACAAAAGCATCACTTTTACATGGCAAATCAGTAAGTCCATTTTCGCCATTTAAAAGACTAGAGCTGATGCCAAATGGCAGCCAGTTATACAACCCTGCTTGTAGAACCCTGAATCAATATAGCAAGTGCAAATTTAAGTGTGTGTGGACATAATAAAGGTAGAAAACAGTGCAAGTGTGGACAAAATACAAGTAAGGACACAATGATATACCCCCTCCTTTAACCAGAAAATATTAAAAGATGAATAATCTTCCCTTCAAAATTTCTAGCAGCAACCATATATTACTTCATGCATATTTTCAGGTGATATATATTACAACTGTGTAACATGTCATCAAAATCGAAGCACCCCTATTAGAGGCCAATACCTGACATCTTCTTTTCCATCCACCTTTTCCAGAAAATATTCAGATGTATTATCTCCCCTTCAAAATTTTGAGCAGCAACCATTTCATCAAAATCAAACCAACAGTTAAGGAGAAGACGCTAACAAGGTTCCTCCCCCTTTTTTCCAGAATATATTAAAAGACAAATTATCTCCCCTTCAAAAACTTGGGCAGCAACAAATACATGTAGTATGCACATCTTTTGGTGGTATACTACAACTGTGATACATTTCATCAAAATCAAATCACCGGTTTAAAAAGACATAAGCTGACAAGGTACATGGACAGACATGGTGATTCAGTTATATCCCCATCCCCAAAACTTTGTAAGGGTATAAAAATCCTACATTCTCAGTCAACTTTTTGAAAAATTAAGGGCAGGTGGGCAAAGTTAATTTTATATTTTGGGTGCAGGACAACTCGGCCCGCGGACAACTCGGACCAGGACCACTTGGACTGTACATTTTGACAAACAGGACAACTCGGCCCGTTTATACAGAACCTACCCGGACATTCAAAGAAGATATCTGAGAGTGTGATTTTTGGGGTAATTTCATAATTGTAAGACAAGTCGGACCGTCAATTAAAGGCCTGTATACACTATCAAAGTTTTTCATAAAAAACTTGGTCCAAGAAAACTTGGATCAAGAAAACTTGAATTCGTTGGACCGATGAATTTCGAACAATGAGCTTGTGCTATTTTTAATACCAGTCCTTCAATTCTCATTAATTTAATATATTTCTTTGATTTATACATTTCCGACAATGATCTTGTTTATTTCCTATTCAGTTTCCCTAAACTAAATAATTAAATATACTACAGTACATTAAACGGTCCGATTTGTCCTTTTATACGAGCCGCTTTTATTTTTTATACGGTCCGATTTGTTCTTTTAGACAAGCCACCTTTATTTTTTCAATGGTCCGAGTTGTCCTTCTAGACGAGCCAACTTTGATCATTTCACGGTCCGAGTTGTCTCCATGACAGTCCGAGTGGTCCTGGTCCGACTTGTCCGCGGGCCGAGATGTCCCCTTTTCTATATATTTTACCATTTTTGGTGCATTACTGTGGAAGTACTTTTATTCGTGGACATCAATTTTCATGGTTTCCATAAATATAACGATTTCGTGGGTTCTTAAATTCGTGGTTTTGAATTCTATACATTAAAACTCAAGGGAAAAGTGCATTTCGTTAGGAACTCAATTTCATGGTTAAAGCGAACAACAAAATCCACGAAAATTGGAACCCCACAAACAATAGTACTTTCACAGTATACTGAAAAGTTTGAAGAAAATTACCAACTAGAGGCTCAGAGACTGAGCCTGTATCGCTCACCTGACAAAACGCTTCTATGCCATGCATGACCAAAAATGATCATGTTTTTTACCATTTGGGTATAGTGTTTAGGTATGTTCTCAATAAGCACCCGTGTATTTTGTCTGATACTATTGAAATGAGTAATTTTTGCAAAGGACCTTCTATACATTTAGTATAATTTGCTTTAATTGTTTTGAGAGAAGATGATGAAAAGGATAGTTTTCTCATACTGGGCTCCAATGTTAAACTATGTTCTTTTTTGTTGGATTGAAATATGCTTTGCACTTGAGGCAATGTTTTTTGTCGGATTGAAATAAAATGTGCAATTTTTGTAAAGTACCTTCATACATCCTTCCTGTAAAGCTTGGTTGAATTTGCTTCTGCAGTTTCAAAGGAAAAGATGAAAATGTGATTTTTCCCATAGGATCCAATGTTAACCCTAAGTTCCACACTGGCGGCCATGTTTTTTATTGGATCAGAACGAAATGAGCAATGGTTGTAAAGGACCTTCCATACATCATTTCTGTAAAGTTTGGTTGAATTTACTTCAATTATTTCAGAGGGAAGATGAAAATGTGGTTTTCCCATAGGGTCCTATGTTAAACCATGTTCTGTGCTGGCCGCCATGTTTTTTATTGGATCGAAACAAAATGAGCAACCTTTGTAAAGGACCTTCCATACATCATTCCTGTAAAGTTGGGTTTAATTGGCTTCAGCCGTACAGAGCAGAAGATGAAAATATGAATTTTCCCATAGGGTCCAATGTTAAACCTAAGTTCTGCGCTGGCTGCCATGTTTTTTATCAGATCGAAACAAAATGAGCAACCTTTGTAAAGGACCATCCATACATCATTCCTGTAAAGTTTGGTTGAATTTGCTTCAGTGGTTTCAGAGGAGTAGATGAAAATGTGATTTTCCCATAGGGTCCTATGTTAAGCCATGTTCCGTGCTGGCGGCCATGTTTTTCGTTGGATCGGAACGAAATGAGCCATCTTTGTTAAGGACCTTAAGTACATCATTCCTGTAAAGTATGGTTCAATTGGCTTCAGCCATTTTAGAGCAGAAGATGAAAATATGATTTTTTCCATAGGTTCCTGTGTTAAACTTAAGTTCCGTGCTGTTTTTTATCAGATTGGAACAAAATGAGCAATCTTTGTAAAGGACCTTCAGTACATCATTCCTGTAAAGTTTGATTGAATTTGCTTCTGTTATTTCAGAGGAGTAGATGAAAATGAGATTTTCCAATAGGGTCCTATGTTAAACCATGTTCCGTGCTGGCCGCAATGTCTTTTACTGGATCGGAACGAAATGAGTAATCTTTCTTAAAGAACTTTGGTACATTATTCCTGTAAAGTTTGGTTCAATTTGCTTCAGCCTTTTCAGAGCAGAAGATGAAAATGTGATTTTTCCCATAGGGTCCAATGTTAAACCTAAGTTCCGCGCTGGCGGCCATGTTTTTTGTTGGATCGGAACAAAATGAGCAATCTTTGTAAAGGACCATCCATACATCATTCCTGTAAAGTTTGGTTGAATTTGCTTCAGTAGTTTCAGAGGAGAAGATGAAAATGTGAAAAGTTAACAGACGACGGACGGACAGAGGGACAACGGATGCCAAGTGATGGCAATAGCTCACACTGACCCTTCAGGTCAGGTGAGCTAAAAATGAGCAAAAAATAAAAAATGTTTGTTTTTTAATGGGCTGAAAAAAATTCTGGTTGGAAAAGATTTGCCATGTGTTTTTTTAAATTCTGTGTAGAGTTTCTCAACCTTCATGTGTACTGGTTAGTGGTTCTATGGTTTCTTATTCTCCTTAGGTAGTTAGGTTCATGATTTTTTATGTGTAAATCATGCGTCAGTGCAGTGCTCTTAGTGGTTCCATGATTCCTGACTGGTGATTCATGATTCTCTTATTTATAATTGTATAGTTTTCTTCATGATTATGTGTTGTGAAGGTTTTGAAGTTCTGTATTGATATTCATGGTTCTGTTCAGTGCCCTTGACGATTCTATGTCATGCATGCTCATTATTCTGTGTAGTAATTTTCATAATTCTGTGTAGTGTCGCCTTTATCTATATATACTGACATTCACCTTTCTGTGTAGTATATATATATAATTCATGTTTCTGTGTAGTGTCGTCTATTTCTATATATAGTGACATTCACCTTTCTGTGTAGAACAAAAACATGTATAATCCATGTTTCTGTATACAGTGCCATTCACCTTTCTGTATAGTGTCATGTTTTATTGTAGTGCCATTGAATTCATGTTTCTGTATAAGTGTCCTCATGTTTCTGTGTAGTGCCATTCATGTTTATGTGTATTGCCATTCATGTTTATGTGTAGTTTTCTCATGTTTATATGTAGGGCATGTTTCATGTTTCTGTGTATTGCCATTCACCTGTCTGTGTATGTCATTATGTCTTTGTCTTTCTGTGCAATACGGTTACACGTTTCTGTGCAATACAGTTTCATGTTTCTGTGTAGTGTATAGGGATTCACCTCTCTGTAAAGTGATGTCATGTTTCTGTGTATTGCCATTCACCTGTCTGTGTAATGTCATTATGTCTTTGTCTTTCTGTGCAATGCAGTTCCATGTTTCTGTGCAATGCGATTCCATGTTTCTGTGTAGTGTATAGGGATTCACCTCTCTGTAAAGTGATGTCATGTTTCTGTGTATTGCCATTCAACTGTCTGTGTAATGTCATTATGTCATTGTCTTTCTGTGCAATGCAGTTCCATGTTTCTGTGCAATGCGATTCCATGTTTCTGTGTAGTGTATGGGGATTCACTTCTCTGTAAAATAATGTCATGTTTTTGTGTAGTGCCTAGTGTGATACACCTTTCTGTGTAGTGTCCTCATTTTTCTGTGTAGTGCCTTCACCTTTCTATGTAGAGCACTTCATGTTTATGTGTAGTGTACTTTTTTATTTACAATGATTTATGGTACTAAGCAGTGTTCTTCATGCTGTATGCAAGTTGTGATTTATGATTCTGTCTTTCTCAATAAGACAATGTTCTTCATGCTATTATGTAGAGTGGTTTACAATATGTGTGATGTTCTTCATGGTTCTGTGATTTGCTATTCATTGTTCCGTTAAAATTTCTTGATGATCTGCGTCACTGCAAAGTTTTCTCCATGATTCTGTGTAGTGTGAAATTTTAACTGTTGATGCTATTTAGATTTTTAAATTAATTTGATACATGTGCACTACCCTCCTTAATTTCCTTCCATATTACTATGTAAGTACTAGTGTTGTGGGATCCAATTTTGATGGATTTCCAGTGGTTGGCTTAAATCACGAAATTAAGTTCACAACGAAATTTATTTTTTCCCTTAAGTTTTAACGAACAGAATTCAAAACCAGGAATTTAAGTACCCAAGAAATAGTGATGTTTATTAAAACAACGAAAATTGCTGTCCATGAATTTAAGAACTTCAACAGTACACCCCGAATTTTAAAACTTACCATACTATGAGCCTGTGGTGGATACCCTGTCTGTTGGACTCTGTTATTATTTGTTTGTCCACTAAATCCTTCATCTTTATAGTGATTCATACCACCTGAATAAGAAAGGAGGACACTAATAAATACAAATGTATATGATTCAGAAGAAAATAAAAGAAAATGTGTCTATAGGACACGGATGCCCCCCGCCAGAGATATATCGGCAAACAGGAAGTAGATGAGCGACAGACTTGAAAAGAGGAGACACAGTACAGCTCATAATACCAAAGCTTCAGACCAAATATCAAATCATTCCTGCATACACAAGCTGAGAAATCTTTGATGAAAATTTCGGACGTACGTACGGATGGACAGACGTACAGACTGACAAGGGTAAAACTTAATGCCCCCGTTGCCTAACGGCGGGGGCATAAAAAAATAAATATATGATTTACCAGTAAATAAAGATACTGTGAAAAAATGCTCATAGATCCCCATACAACTAAATTATCTCCCTTTGAATATAGAACTTTGATAAGAAACACTTGTTGATACCCAGTTATCCATATTTGACCAAAGGGAAGATAATTCAATTTTCAATAAACACATTAAAATTACCATCCCTTTGACCCTATATAGCTTACAAATTACAGGAAGATAATCCATAAATTGATCTCATAAAATGGCATTACATTCCTGAGTGCTTACAAATCATATCTTGTCCACCTGAACAGAAAACTGTGTCAAGACCATATTAAAAAGTCGTGACAAAACTTTTTTTAAAAACTTTCAAGTTACCCCAAAATAAGGTCAAGGCAAGATTCCATATTCCATATGCCATTTCAGCATCTTGGGAAATTTTCATTGGTCAATTTAATCAGTTCTTCCTACAAACCTGATTAAAACAAATGGGAAATGAAATTTTATTTCTTTTGCCAGAGGAATATGAAATACTGCTTTATTCTAAACTTTAAATCAGTCTACTTCTTCTAACAAAGCTAAAGCTTGAAAGTAAGTCAATTTTTCTTTCAAATCATAAATTGCTGAGAGAATTAGTAGAATTTTTCCCCTCTAATCAAAGGCCTTTAGATTTCTAACATCAAAGATTGCCTTGAATAGTACAAAGAATTAGTTTCTTGGCAGAAGTTTCACTGAAAATTGCCAAGGGCTTTTATATTTTATTGACTTAGTATTTTGAACAATTATTGAATGTGTTTCCCCTGAAAATATGAATCTAATCTAAAATCAATCAGACAACGAGAGAAGAATGTTTTCCAGAAATATAAAACTTGTAATTATAGCATGTATATAAGAAATTTGAAGGGGAATTTTGATTCAATACATTCTGTGCTTTTCTGTAATCATGAAAGAGACTGCAGCTCCAACCAATAAAATGGCAGGTTTCAGACTATATGGCATGATCATACAACGGTTCTGACAAAATTACAAGATGGATAGTCAGTTAAAAATTAAATAATCTTTATCCCCGCACTTTCGAAGAAAGTTCGGGGATAATGTAATACCCTCCGTCTGTCCGTCCGTCCGTCCGTCCGTCTGTCCGTCCGTCCGTCCGTCCGTCCGTCCGTCCGTCCGTCCGTCCGTCCGTCACACTTTTCTTGTGACTCAAACTCCTCCTACATTTTTGGATTTAGGGATTTAATTTTGTTGTAGAATTGTTGCATATACTGTGCAGATGCGCAATAAGCTTTCGGATTTTCGATATTGGTCTTGGTGCAAACAAGAGGCCCCATGATGTCAATTTTTACACATGTGGCATGTGACACAAACTCCTCCTACATTTATGGATTTAGGGATTTAATTTTGTTATAGAATTGTTGCATATAGTCTGTAGATGCGCAATAAGCTTTCGGATTTTTGATATTGGTCTTGGTGCAAACAAGAGGCCCCATGATGTCAATTTAAACAAAGACCAAAAGATGCGGATTAGACACATGTGGCATGTGACGCAAACTCCTCCTACATTTTTGGATTTAGGGATCAAATCTTTATGCAGAATTGTTGCATATAGTCTATAGATTTGCAATAAAATTTTGGAATTTTGGTTCCGGTTCCAACTTTGGTAAATTTCCTGAAAATGTCAAAGACACATATTTTTTTTTAATTTTGGCATATTATATTATATTCTGACAAGTGTTTGGTAAAAAGCAAAATTCTGATAACTTACGATTCTGAAAGGCGGTTCCAATTTTGGTAAATTTCCTGAAAGTCTCAAAGACCACCTATTTTTTGGAATTCTACCTAGCAACCATACTTAAAATGTTTGTGTAGTTTAGGACGAACATTTTCATCAATTGGATTTCAAAAATATTTGATTCCAATTTTGGTAAATTTCCTGAAAGTCTC
>MJUU01010877.1:54412-65942 GCA_002080025.1 Modiolus philippinarum
TACATCATTCCTGTAAAGTTTGGTTGAATTTGCTTCAGTGGTTTCAGAGGAGAAGATGAATATGTGAAAAGTTAACAGACGACGGACGGAGGGACGACGGACGACGGACGCCAAGTGATGGCAATAGCTCACACTGACCCTTCGGGTCAGGTGAGCTAAAAAATATGCCAAGGGTGTATAACAACTGTTTTCTGTGTCAAACAGGGAGTGCGGGGATAGCTGTCGTTTCCGACAACATCTAGTTTTTCCTTAATCTGCTCTTGGCCAGTGAGTGACCTTTTACTGCCGACAGTGGCATTAAGAATAAGCTGTTTCCCAAATACTTTTTTTTTACCAAATCATAGTTTAATAACCAAAGCCGTTACATAATCTACACGTATGACAGCCAGAGCTTTCACTGCTATAGCACCCTTAATATCCATATGAAGGGGTGTATCATATAGATAGATAACTATTTTATGATAGTTATTTAGTACAAATACTAAGAATAATAATTAAGACAACAAAAACAACAATAAATTGTGGGTACAGGATATGTCTCCCCTGCCCCTTCCATTGCTTTAATTTGCACACTGATCTACTACAGCAGCTATTTATAATAAAATCTAATTTACAACTTCCTTGGAAAAAAATGCTATGATCATTCATGCATGACTGAGAGACCAGTTCCACCAACTGGACACAAAATTGGTATGTACTCTTCAAGAAGCAACTGCATGTCAAATATAAAGTAGCTAGGACTACTGGTACAGGCTGTACAAACTGCTTAGTGATCGTTCATGCATGATTAAGGGACCTGGGCCATAAACTAAGTAGGGGTTTGAGTTGTACCATGTTAATGAACCTGAACATCAAATACCATTCATAGACCTGCAACTAACATATAAGCCTTTTAATTCTCAATAAGTTCCAATTGTTGATGCCACTGCCTCCGGCACACTTAATACCTGGGTCTTGCTTTTGTGACTATTCATCGCAGGTGAGACAAAAAGTATGTATATCAAAAAGAAAGGAAATGGGGTAAACGTCCAGGAGACAAGGGTATATTCAAATTTTCATAACAAATAACTTTCTCACTGCTGAGACACGGCAGTTCCTATTTTTAGCAGTGTGAGATTTCCTTGTCTTACACTAGTGTAAAACAAAAATAATCATGTGTAGTTTACAGACAAATATTGTGTTTGCACATTTAGGGTCTGTATACTATATCTGTCCACACTTTGTTTAAAGTGGATTTGATCAATGTATTATAAAATTTGTTTTATCATTACAGTAGAATTTTAAAGGAAAATACAAGAAAAATCGTCTTTCAAAATATGGCACACTCAGGTATACATTCCCGATTTTATGACTTTACAAAATGGGACATAACTCCTTGTGTAAACAGCCAAACAACAACTAGAGGTTCAGAGACTGAGCCTGTATCGCTCACCTATGCCATGCATGACCAAAAATATTTTTTACAGATGGGTCAAATCTTAGCTATGCTCTCCATTGGCACCTGTGTTTTTTGTCTGATCCTATTGAAATGAGTAATCTTTGTATAGGACCTCCTATACAGCATTCCAATACAATTTAGTTAAATTTGCTTGAATAGTTGCAGAGAAGATGATGAAAAGGATGATTTTCTCATAGGCTCCAATGTTAAAATAGATTACGTGTGTGCTGCTATGTTTTTTGTCAGAAGAAATGAAATGAGCAATTTTTTGTAAAGCACCTTTATCATTCCTGTAAACTTTGGTTGAATTTGCTTAAGCAGTTTCAGAAGAGGTGATGAAAATGACGGACTACGGACACCAAGTGATGGCAATAGCTCACACTGACCCTTTGGGTCAGGTGAGCTAAATAGGGCGATATTTTTGTGTGGAATAGTATATTTTAGGGTGAATACAGTGAGAAATAAAATCAAACACCAGTGGAAGTGCGAGACCAGAGACCAGAGAATCTCATCAGACACCCTCGCGTCAGATTTCAATCATCTCGGACTCTGAGCAAGCTTTATTCGAGACTAGAAATCTTTTCCTTGGGTGTCTGAGATTCTCCTGTCTAGCATTTCACCTGGTGTTAAGATTCTTAATTTCTTGATCAATCTAGGAAAAATGCTTTTTGATTTTAACTCTAAATTTACCTCTTAAATGGCCACTGAATTCTCGATAAACATGTTTAGTTTAAGTATGTTGACTATATTATTTTTTAAATATTGAGACATAAATTTATCCAAGGAACGCAAAGCAAACCCTATTACGGTACTTTTTTATTTGAAAATAGCAAAGGTCTCAGCTGTTTTAATTTTTTATATTCCCAAAATGAAAATCAACTTGCATCTATATTTAGAATGTTGTATGGAATAGGGGGACCCCCATATGGAAACAATATTATAAAGTATTTGTTTTATTATGCATGCTAAGTGAAGTTTTGAACAGAAAATTAAAACCAGAGGCTCCCAGGAGCCTGTATCGCTTACCTGGCTTTCAATTGCCACAATCAAGGTAACATTGCAAGTTATACAGTTGATCTTCAGTTTCTCAAACTTTCGTAGCTCAAACACCTCCAATATCTTGAACTGTTTTTAAAGTCTGATCATGTTTTACAATATTTCTTTTTTGGGCTTTTTTGACAAAAATTGTTCTTGCTAAGGACCACTTTCGACACCAGTTTTGAAGTCAAGACGTTATTTTTGTAAATGGCAGTCAACAAACAATTTTCAACATCGGTTTTGAAGTCGCAACATCAATATCTATTTGGAAATTAAATTTCATTGAAATCGGACAATGTTGAATTTTCCCACCTTTTTTGGCGGCCATTTAAAATGGCAGTCAACGAACAATTTTTAACATCAGTTTTGAAGTTGCGACATCAAGACCTGTTTGGAAACCAAATGTCATTGAAATTGGACAATGTTGAATTTTCCCGCCTTTTTTGGCGGCCATTTTGAAAATGGCGGTCAACGACCAATTTTCAACACCGGTTTTGAAGTCACAACATCAATATCTATTTGGAAACCAATTTCATTGAAATCAGACAATGTTGAATTTTCCCGCCTTTTTTGGAAGCCATTTTTAAAATGGCGGTCAAGGAACAATTTTCAACATCAGTTTTGAAGTCGCCACAGCACATTTCATCAATTTACACTTAACCTTTACCTTCTATAGTTTTGGAAATAAAAGATGAAGAATACGAAAATTTTAAAAAATAGGTGAAAAAAGGGCAATAACTCCCACAAGGGTTTATGGATTGTCTTAAAAATTCCAGGGTGGGTAGATTTTGATATGCTGAACATTTTTGCAATTTACACTTGACCTCTATCTGTTACACTTTTTTAAATAAAAAATAAAAAATGCAAAAATTTTGAAAATTTAACGGAAAAAAGGCTATAAATCAGAGACAGGTATTCAGATTTTCTTCAAAATTGCCCAAAGGGTAGATCTCATCTTGCTGATCATTTTTACTCCACATCAGATTTTTGATATCTGTAACAGTTTTTGAGTTATTAGCCAAAAACTGCAATTTACCCCTATGCTCTATTTTAAGTAACGGCGGTGTTGACGGACGGACAGACAGACGACGGACGCAAAGTGATGGCAAAAGCTCACATGGCCTTTTAGGCCAGGTGAGCTAAAAAATATCAGTTTGATTTAAATGGGATTCAAACTTATCAGAAACTCACTCGCGGTAGATACATGTACAGACAATTTACCATCCATTAAACTTGTATAAATTACCTTATTAGAAAACCTACATTTCTATCTATTTTCCTCTCAAAAATAATAAGACAACTTGATTGTTTCAATAATACTTAGACTCAGTTTGAAATGGGTTAAAATTTTAAAGAAAAGTACTACATTGTCACTTTCACCTTGTGGAGATTCTTTGTCATACAACAAATTGACCTACATATATATATACTGTATGTACATGAAATTCACAGGAGAATTTAACATGGATAAAGAAACTAGACACCTCTTTACAAATATAAATGATATGAAAATGTCTAATTTGTATGATTGTATCTATAACAAGACCCCAGAATTAACCATGCAAGGATATGGAGTAAATGCAGGAGAAAAAGTCTCTACAAAAACATGATTAAACCTATCAATGGAACAACGCTTTATTGTTGTTCTTCATCTTGAAGTCACCAGGAGGCTTAAAGAATAATAAGCTATGCTCATATTCTCAGAAGTACACATGTATATTTTTTTTGTTAATTCAGAATCTTCTGCATTATTTATAGGGTCTGTACTATAAAGCCATTCCACAACTCCATCATAACTATAAGTCAGATTTCAACCAAACTTGCAGGATATGATTTTCACCTGATCTACTTGTGCATAGTATATGTAAAATTTCGATTTCACAAATTTTAGAGGTTCACTGAGCCAAATGTATTTCTTAATCTGCGGCTACTTCAAAACTGTATGTCAGATTCCAACCAATCTTTCTGTATATATTGTTTAGCAGATCTGGTTATGCACTTTATACTCAAAATTTTGTTTTTTAAATTCAAGCCAACATAGCTCATTTGTTAATTCAGTTTGAACAATATATCCTGAAAGTTTGGTTGGAATTGGACTTGCAATTTTGAAGGAGTTCTGGATTCAAAAACCAACAGACGACAATGTAAGATAACAGTTATTAATCCGTAACATGCCTCCCTTTTTTTCCAGAAAATATTTAAAGACTGAAATATAATTATTATTTCCCTTACAAAATTTTGGGTAACAACCATGCATATAAGTTCATGCACATCTTTGGGTAGAATATTATACAACTGTGTAACATTTCATCTAACCCAAGCGTCAGTTTAAGAGGAAAAGCACCCTCATTTAGTGTCAAGGATCCCCCCTTTTTTCCAGAAAATATTCGAAGACAAATTATCTCCTATTCATAATTTCTGGTGGCAACAATATTACTTCTGTTCAGTTGGTAAACTAAAACTGTGCTACATTTCATCAAAGTCCAAGTATTCGTTTAAGAGGACATGCCCCGACAAGGTTCCTACCCCTATTCAAAGACGTATTATCTCCCCTTCAAAATTTCTAGCAGCAACCATACTACTTCATGCATATCTTCAGGTGGTATATATATATATATATATATATATATAACAATTGTGTAACTTATCATCAAAATCTAAGGCATATGCTAACAAGGTACATGGAAGGCGAGAAAGACAGAAGGACAAACATTGTGATTACTATATAACCAAAACTTTGCTTTCAGCGTATAATTACATCAATTTTGGATCCATTTGAAAATACAATCAAACTTGTATAATTAGCTTTAAGGCTTAGATACATTGCAATATGGCATGTACTACCCAAGACCAACCTACACATGACCTACATAATTATTGTGAAACTGACATATTAACATAGTCACAACACCATGAAACTGAGCCCACTAAAAAACCATGGTAGACATTCACTTAAACCAGCCTAAATATTTAATAACACCCACCCACTGTACTTAGTTATTGATCAACTAATATAATCTGTTTGCTATGTTATGGCACATGGTCACAATAACCTACTTGTGCCAGGATTCTGATATTTCGCTAAACATAGGTAATCAAGGTTTACAAAGTTCGCCTCTTTATGGCACATTGTCGCAGCAACCAAATTTTGCCTGGATGCTGACATACTATCAAAATTGCATGCATATGCAAGGTTACCTGAACCAACAATGTACAGTTACTTAGCAATGAACTCGGATGTATACATTAATGTAAGTCATAAATGCGTAAACTGTAGGTTTAAGTGACCTTATTTTGTCTGAATGCTGACACTAGAAACACAAAATCTCTAATTTTACTGGTAAAATATCTAATTTTATAGGAAAATCTCTAATAATTAGATATTTTACCTCTAAAATTAGATATTTCCTGTAAAATTAGATATTGAAGCAATTAAATTAGATATTGAAGCAATTAAATTAGATATTGAAGCTGTTAAATTAGATATTGATGCTGTTAAATTAGATATTGAAGCTGTTAAATTAGATATTGAAGCTGTTAAATTAGGAATGTTTCTATTAAATTAGAGATGTTCCTGTTAAATTAGAGACTTTCCTGTTAAATTAGAGATTTTTCTATTAAATTAGAGATTTTACCTGTAAAATTAGAGATTTTGTTTTTCTAGTGTGAGCTACCATCACAGATGCATGCAAATGCACAAACAAGATGATCCTGCCATGTACAGTACCTGAAGTCTGATCCCTGACAAGAACTTGACCAAATTTTGCCTGGATGCTGACCTACCATCAGAGATGCATGCATGTCCAAGGTTAGATGATCCTACCATGCACAGTGACCGAGATATCAACTCGGATGTAAACTCAAATGTAAGTCAGACAAACAGAAAATGTAGGTCAAAGTGACCTAATTATGCCTGGATGCTGACCTACCATCAGAGATGCATGCATGTGCAAGGTTAGATAATTGTACCATGTACAGTGACCAAGATCTGAACTCGGACATAAACTTGAATGTAAGTGAGTCAAGCGGAAAATGTAGTTCACAGTGACCTAATTTTTCCTGGATGCTGACCTACAATCAGAGATGCATGCATGGGCAAGGTTAGATGATCCTATCATGTACAGTGACTGAGATCTGAACTCGGACATAAACTGGAATGTAAGTCACTCAAGTGGAAAATGTAGGTCAAAGTGACCTAATTATGCCTGGATGCTGACCTACCATTAGAGATGCATGCATGCGCAAGGTTAGATGATCCTACTATGTACAGTGACTGAGATATGAACTCGGACATAAACTTGAATATAAGTCAGTCAAGCGGAAAATGTAGGTCCAATTTGACCTAATTTTGCCTGGATGCTGACCTACCATCAAGAGATGCATGCACATGTACAGTTAGATGATTATACTATGTATAGTTACTCAGATATGAACTTGGATGTAAATTTAAATGCAAGCCACTCAAGTGGAAAATATAGGTCAGAGACCTAATTTTCTGGGAGGCTGTGAGATAGCCCAAGATGCACCTGCATGCAAAGTTTGGTAACCCTACCCTGTATAGTTACCAAGATATATACCCAAATGCAGACATGGACAAAGACGTGGACATGGACATTGACATGGACACAGACGCCGGGGGTACTCCAATAGCCCCCCTCAACTTCGTTGAGGCGAACTTAAAATATGCAAATATGCATATACATGTGTATGTAATATTACCTTACCATATACACAGTAACTGAGTTATGAAATTTGAATTTTGTTGTTAAATAAAAAAAATGCATTTAAATTTAAATCCAAGTTCATATCTCATTATAAACTATACAAGGTATGGCTGTATGTCGCCACTGCGTGAATGCAGGGACACAAAAATCTAAGTCATCACTGAAGACTGACCTAAAGCTATCATTCCAGATTCATTCACAAATAAGGTTAATTGATCCTACTGTAATTAAACAGTCACTGAGACAGACCTAAATTTTATTGTAAGCCAATTTGACCTGAAGTTCAAACGACATTTACATGTAAAAGTATGTTTAAAACATTAGGTCATCTACATATTAATTTGTTGATTTACAATACACATGAAATCTCATCAAATGAACCAGCCCATGAAAATGAGGTCAAGGGGAGAGACATGAAATAAAATCCACGATTATTATGATAATACAGGAGATATATTTTCTCATACCTACTGTATGTATTACATGAATAATATATTAAAAACTTTCCCTATTGATGACAGTTGTTATCTGTAAGGAAATGACTTCAATATACTGGTAATTTAATTCTCAAGGCAGGTTTTATGCGAAATAATTACATACAGGTAAAATAAAATCTAACTAATAATGAGTGTACCGTATGAATCCCTATTACATTGATATAAAATTATCAGACAGACCTAGTTTTCATTTATATTATTGAGGCTATGAACATATGTATATACATTCTAACCTTGTGCAAGTTAATACAGCTAACTTTTCAAATCTTTTATCCAATATTTGACATTGCTGACTCTAATATGGCAGAAAGAAATGGATTAAAGAACTGTATGCGAAGCCCTTTACATCGTTTAGGACAGAAATAAATGCACTCAAACACAAATCCTCTAGCCCATTGATGACTAGTAAATTTTGGAAGGACTACCAAATTTTGTTAATAAGGGGTCAATTTTGAAAAATTTCTCAAAACAGCTCTATATTCTAGACTGGAAAATTCCCTGCAGGGCTAGTGAATTTGGGCAGCTTGTCATCCTTTTGACTACCACAGTTGCTAAGTTAGTGTCCATCCATTCCTCTGCAGAAGCTGAGAGCAATATTTTAGAACTATTGAAAACTAGTCATCTATGTGCTCCTGAGAGGATGAATTTTTTATATCAACTGAAAGGTATTATCAAAAGCCAAATCAATTACAATTCAAAAGATCACAATAATGTTCAACTTTTTTAAAAGTAGGTCACATGTCAAGGTCAAGGACAAGATGGCCCAGTATTTTAGTATCAATTGAAAGGTCTTACAAGGAATAAATGCGTTGAATATGAAAACATGATAAACAACTGAGAAGAAATACCCAATGTGTTAGTTATTAAAAATAATTTAAGCATGTCTAGATCAAGGCCAAGGTCAGGAAGTCATATATCTTAGCAAACATGGTAAAAAGTTTATTATTATTCCATTTCTCAACAATTGTAGTTTAAGGTGGAAACGGTTCACCATACGTACTGGAATCGTGGTATTTTGGATGATGATTTGGTTTCTTATATTAGAAATGCCCCTTAGGATACGAGTGTTCTGGAATAAAAACCTATTGTCTGACTTCCTTAAGTGATAAGGGCTACACCGAGCGCAGCATGATAAGACCGCAGCATGTCGACCACTGAAATTTGAACAAGTCTAAATTAAAATGAATGTGGACACAGTAATTTGTTGGTCACCATAAGGACCTTGACTAGACACAAATTAGTGAAAATTAAAATTATCCCTTTTAATCACTTATTGATTGGAAATGGTAAGTCTGTTGACTATCAACTAAAAGCTCATATCAAGAGAAATCCAAAGAAAAAAACTAGAGGATGACATGCCTCAGCGCAAGGTTGAATCAAATTGGGATTTTTTTTGTAATATTTGTGTCTGTAAGACACATATGATGCCCCCACTAAATACATGGTATTCTAGGTTGCACTGATAAACATGTACCCTCTATTACTAAATCACCAAAAAATTAAAAGTTTAACAATGTATATTTTTGAAAAAAAAATGAACCGAAATCAAAATACATACCACATGCACATCTTCAATATAGGTACAAACGAACTGCAAAATAAAAAACTTCCTAGCATCTGTATACCCTCTATTAATAATTCACCCAATAAATGATTAAGTTCAACAAAGTGCATTTTTTCCAAAAATGCATCAAAATCAAAATCCTTCCCACATGCATATCTTCCATTTAGTACAAATTAATCTGCAAAATAAAAACTTCCTAGCATCAAAACTGTAGGAGGTGTTGCACAGACAAACTATGTACCCTCTATTACTAAATCACCAATAAATGACGAAGTTCAACAATGTATAATTTTAACAAAAAATTAATCAAAATCAAAATTCTTACCATATGCACATCTTCAATATAGGTACAAAAAATCCGCAAAATAAAAACTTCCTAGCATCGAAACTGTAGGAGGAATTGCGTGGACAAACTATGTACCCTCTGTTACTAAATCACCAAAAAATTACTAAGTTCAACAATGCATAATTTTGACAAAAATTAACCAAAATCAAAATCTTTACCACATGCACATCTTCAATATACGTACAAAAGTTCAGCAAAATAAAAACTTCCTAGCATCAAAACTGTAGGAGGAGTTGTGCAGACAAACTATGTACCCTCTATCATAAAAATCACCAAAAAAATGACATAGTTCAACAATGTATATTTTTGACAAAAATTAACCAGAATGAAAATCCTTACCACATGTACATCTTCAATATAGGTTCAAATGATCTGCAAAAAAAAAACTTCCTAGCATTAAAACTGTAGGTGGAGTTGCACTGACAAACTATGTACCCTCTATGAATAAAGGGCTACGACGAGCGCAGCATGATACGACCGCAGCATGTCGACCAGTAAAATTTGAATAAGTGTAATTTAAAGTGAATGAGGATACAATTAAGAGTTTGACAAAGTAACTAGATGGACACAATAAGGAGCTTGACACAGTAACTAGCTGGACACAAACTAAAGAATATTAAAATTAGCCCTCTTGATCCCTGAAAGCTCGGAAACTGTGAGATTGAAGCAAAATTGTTGACATACTACTCACAGCATATTATATATCAAGATGAATCTAAAGAAAAAAATCCCCATTGAAATCAGATTAAAAATAAGGACTATACATATTTTCAATAATTCCAATTTCGGCCCCTTTGAACCCTTATAGCTAGGAGACGGCAAGAGCTACATCAAATCTGTTGACATAACTCTGAAAGCTTACAACAAGAGGAACATAAAGAAAAAAATCCCATCGAAATCAGATGAAAAAATAAAAATTTTAGGTAATCTGCATGTTTGCAATTTGGCCCCTCATAGCTCGGAAAGGTAACAAGTTATCAATAAAGGGCTACGCCGAGCGCAGCATGATATGACCGCAGCATGTCGACCACTGAAATTTGAACAAGTGTAAACTAAAATGAATGTGTCCACCAGGGCTCACCAAACTGGGCGATTAAGTCGCCCTGTTGTGCCTCAAGTCGCCTAAAGTTGCCTCCAANAGCGATTTCAAGTCGCCTGAGTATTTTTACACTTCTAATTATAACCCTTTCTATTTCCGGTAACAAGGAAGTAAATTGATAAGATTTCTAATGCTTATTCTTGTGTTTGCAAAGCTCAAAGATTGTTTTACATCATCTCATGGTTTTAAAATCAAGACTTATTGACTTTGTAGTATACATTTATGTAAAAAAATCATTGGAAATTGTCCTAAATATTTACGTTTCAACTACAGTTCAAACCGGAAGTGGTCTATATAAAGAATGTCCACAAACGTAAACAATCTATTTATATCCCTCTAATATTTGTAGAACCATTTAAAAAAGAATGAAGCAGATTAGCAACTGTTTCTTGAGCAACTGATTGATAAACTACCAATTTACTAAAGAGGATAAATTAAAGAAAATTTATGTCATGTAAATCTAACCTAAATGCAGGTGCACCTCCAACCTTAAACTTTTGGGTGAAAGAAACATAAAATTGATAAGTAGCTAAAATCATATTTATTTTATATAAAATCTACATTGTAGATCTTGAAATATCAATGGTATTTTAATGATTAAAACTGATTTATTGCCATTGTTGAATAAGTGTATATGTAAATCAAATACAAAAGTCTTGAAAATTCAGTTGCGGATACGCGCAAACAAGTCTCCCTGTCATGACCTGAAGTCTCCCTATTTTTACCCTCAGGGAGACTTCAAGTCTCCCTGTTCTTTTGAAGTGTGGTGAGCCCTGGTGTCCACAGTAATTTGCTGGACACAATAAGGACCTTGACACATTAAT
>MJUU01010877.1:78072-91259 GCA_002080025.1 Modiolus philippinarum
TTTGGCCCCTTATAGCTAGGTAAGCAAACAAGTTACCAAAAATCTAATAGCAGAGTGCTGTGTTAATTTTTCATAAGCAATCCATTGGAAAAAAACTGCATCAAAATCTATATTTTTTCTTATTCGCCCCTTTTGGGCCCATTTATCTCGCGAACAGTACATGCTATGTGAAATCTGTTGCAGTATCACTGATTGGAAATTTCCTCAGGAGCACAATGAAAGAAATCCCATCAAAATCCGATTAATAATAAAGATTCTACAGACAAATATGTGAAAACACCCAATTTAACCCTTTTTGGCCCCTTTTTTAAAAACGGGTGGGGTCACAATGACCAAAACAAGTGCAAGCCCGCCTTTTGTACCAAAGAACATTATTTTAAATTTACATAAGGATTGATCTACTGGAACAAAAGTTATTGACCAAAAACAAAGGTGTCTACAGACGACGACGACAACGACAACACCATACCAATATACGACCGCAAAAATTTTTGCGGTCGTATAAAAAGCTACAGACTAAGAATAAAGACAACAGTCAAGAAAATGCTCTCAGACCAACTTAATATTATGAGTTGGCAGTACATAATAACTTTTCATTCCAGGAACTTAAAGGTTTACTCAATTATGACAGAGTTACAAATCTTGAGTGGCTTTAAATGATCCTCTCACAGAAGGCCAAATTTCTGTTGCATAAGCCTATATTTAGGGGTTGTCTCTCAAGGGACACACACTCTAATTCCTTTACCATGTTTACACTGTATATGTATACTTAAATGTAGTGTGTAAAGTGCCTTTCATCAAATTATCGATCAGAGCTAAAATGCCCTTTTCACATTAACAATTCGAGAGCTTTAGTGTTCTTGATTTGTACCTTGCTTTTGATATTGTGGCTAGAATACTGTGGATCATGATATTCTTTAATTTAATTATATATAATCAGATATCTTTTTTAATACTAGTAACAAATACATGTACATATTACCAAAAATATTATGATAAATATTTCATGAACAAAAACTTGAAGCAAGCTACAGCAGAAGTCCTTTGTTGGGGCCAATTAATTTTTCAAAATACAATGTAGCTAGTGAAAATTTTGGTGTTTTCAAAAAGTGACAAATTTTGTTGGTAATCTGTATGTACTTGAATTTTGATTCAGGGCTAATAAACTGGGCAATTAAATAATATTACAGCTATTAATTAAGTTGCTCACTGCTTCAGGTCATCTAAAGTTGCTCACAAGATTGAATAAATGGCTACGCCGAGCGCAGCATGATACGACCGCAGCAAGTCAACCACTGAAATTTGAACAAGTGTNAACTAAAATAAAAAATTGAACTAATTTTAAGGGATAATATTGAAGTTTAACAAACTTTATTCAAATAATTGCAAATTCAATTTTTGATTAATACTTTTATTGACCTATTGAAAGATAAACTATTTATTTGAAACTTGACAAGCAGAAGGAAACATATAAAAATTTAACCCTTTCTCCCTCAATAGGGGAGATACCAGTGTCTTAAAATCCACAGTTAAGTCCATAATGACTTGGCAGTGGAAGAAACACTTATTGCTGAAGACAGTACTGAGTACCACAAATCAAATCAACAAAGCATGTAAAAGATGAAGAAAAAAAAGATTTAAAAAAATTCCTCATTGTGAGGGGAATAAAAACATCTGTCTGCAGATGAAACATTAACGACTTTGAAGGACGTAACTGAAATGTTTGAAAACAGTACCCGCAAAAGGCAGAAAACAAGGAATGTTAAGCATACGATTCGAACTGAAACAGCAAAGCATGTAAATGATAAAAGAATTTGTGCCATCAAAACAAAACAATACAAAATAGAACTATTCATTTAGTGTGGAAGAAAGAACACAACAGTCTATTGTTCAACCTAGAAAACCAATTGGATGCTTCCTAATTGGCGACAAATTTTTGTAATTGGCGACAAAAAATACAAGTTGGCGATTTTTCTGGCGACAGATATTCAGAAGCCAGAGCCATCCCTGATTTGCTGAACACAATAAGGAAATTGACACATAAATTAACTGGACACAAACTAGTGAAAATAAAAATTTGCCTTTTTAAATCCCTTATTACTAGGATATTGTAAGAGCCAAGAAATTCTGTGGACTACCATCAAGAGAAATCCAAAGAAAAAACTTAGGTTGAAATCCAATAAAAAATACAGATTTCACATATTTTGAAATATTGCAATTTGGCCCCTTTGACCCATTATAGCTTTGAAACCGAAGAGCTACGCAAAATATACTGCCATATTACTGAAAGCTTACAGTGAGAATAAACCAAAGATAAAATTCCCATCAAAATCTAATGAAAAAATATAGATTTCACATATTTCTAATGATTGCAATTTTGGCCCCTTTGAACCCTTATAGAGTTAAAACCGTAAGAGTTACACCAAATCTGTTGACATAACTCTGAAAGCTTGCAATGGGAGGAATCCAAAGAAAAAAATCCCATCATAATCTGATGTAGAATAAAGATTTTACATATTTCTAGAAATTGCAATTTCAGCCCCTTTGACCCCTAATAGCTCTGAAACTGTAAGAGCTACGCCAAATCTGTTGACATACTACTGAAAGCCTACAATGAGAGGAATCTAAAGAAAAAAATCCCATTGAAATCAGATGAAAAATAAAAATTTGAGATAATCAATATGTTTGCAATTTTTGCCCCATTGGGCCCCTCATAGCTTGAAAAAGAAACAAGTGATCAAAAATCTGATTGTGCAGCACCATGTTAATTTTTCATAGGGAATCCATTGCAAAAAACTGCATCAAAATCAGACTAAAAATAAAATTTTTGAAATTCGCCCCTTTTGGGCCCATTTATCTGGTGAACGGTACATGCCACGTGAAATCCGTTACATACTGTTGATTGTTAATTTCCTCAGGAGAACACTGAAAGAAACCCCATCAAAATCCAACAAATAATAAAGATTCTACAGTAAAATATAAGAAAACATCAAATTTAACCCTTTTTGGCCCTTTTTTAAAGACGGGTGGGGCCACAATGACCAAAGCTTAGCCAAGCCTTCCTTTTGTGCCAAGGAACATTGTGTTTAAATTTCATAAGGATTGATCTACTGGAACTAAAGTTATTGACCAAAAACAAAAGTGTCTACAGATGACGACAACGACAACGACAACGGTCGTATAAAAAGCAACCTCAAGTCGCCCTGTGATTTGTGAATATCCTTGTGCATCTCGGCAGTTGTCATTATGTTTCTATTTCCGGGAAACAAGGAAGTAAATTAACAAACTTCTGAAGCTTATTCGTGTACGTATATGTGCTACAAACATGAAAAAGCTCAAAAATTGTTTATATCAACCCATGGTTTTAAAATCATTGCTAACCAACTTTGAAGTGTCTGTTTATTGCAAAAAAAACTCCATGGAAATTGCACTGAATATTTATGTCACAACTGACAGTGGACCGACTAGAACAACAGGGGTTAAAAAATTTTCCAGAACCTTACTGGTCCAGGACTTGTAGCTCAAAGAAATTCACTGGTCCTGACCAAATTTTCAGTGGTCCGTACAGATTGGCCCAAAGTTCGAAGCAAGTCCGAGACCACAATTTTTTTCATATCCCATAGGGTAAAATATTAACTTTTATCAAGGATTATACAAAAATTCTATGCTGTAAAGTTAATTATTTTTTACCTATACCAATTCATCCTTTGACTGGTATCATATATAAAATTCACAAACTTCTACCAGATCCCTTTTCCTTGACAGCCCACAACATTAAAGTACCAAAATTGATAAGTCCAGAGAGTTCAGAAGATGAAAAATTTCCTACTCTCTCTACCTGTCTCTTCCTGGTCAAATATAATGGAGACTTTTGTGATACAATACATTTGAAGCCTGCTCTTGCCCCGAGCACAGACAAAAAAATGTGAAATTCATATAAACGACCAAAGAAAAATGCACCAAAAAACGCTAGGAACAAGATTCAAAGGACAATGAGAACATGCAAGATGAAAACTGTGAACTCGGGCCTGGACGTCATATTACTAAAGTTACGTTACAAACGTTATAAGTAACTTACCACCAACGTTACGATTCACGACTTTTAATAAAACCACTGAAACACGAAATGACATCATGTCGATCAACTTTAGTTTTACGCTTATATTATAGATAGGGATTTCCCGTTGCTGTCAAGCGCGAAGAAGATCAGTCTTCATGCGCTTGAATCTAAGGATCAATCAGTTTATAATTGAGTTGGATCAATGAAAATGTAAACAACGTGAAACGTGAAGTAAATCATTTCCTCTGATTTTTCAATGGTCCGTCGGACTTTTTGAATGGTGTTATGCACTGGTCCGTAGTTTAAATTCCCAGGTCCCGGACCTCGGACCAGTGGATTTGTTAACCCCTGAACAATTTGTACTATGTAGATTATAAGCCTCCAATATCTGGAGGGCCATTCAAAAATTATACTGTCTATATGTATTTAAGTAACTGAGTGGTAAACTACCTATTTACCTAAGCTGATAAATAAAAGAAAATTCTGTATGCACATTATTGAGCATTATCCTTCATGTAATAGGAGCACAGTACAAGCTTTTTGGGGAAAATGGATAAAAATCATGTTTTTATTAAATATACATACATTGTAGATCATGATATAATAATGTTTAAATGATTCAAACTGATTTATTGCCACAGTTGACCTGATCATGACTGATTCATGAGAAAACTCAAAATCATTGACTAACAAATACAATAAGATGTGTTTTTAGAAACACTTATGCCCCCAAGTAGAAGTTTCTAAGAAGAAACATTTACATTTGTAGCATGCACAGTAATTTATGTGCTTCAAATTCTGACAAATTAATACATTGTATGTATTTTTAAATTCTGAAATGATGGAATTAACTGAAAATTAAATCAAAACAAGTGATGATTGTAATTGGAAGCAAACAGATATAACCAAAACGACTCCCATCCAAGCATAATTAAGAAACAATTTACACCCTTCCCTTCGAAGTATTTTTAATTACCGTAAACAATGGTAAAAAGGCATGTGTTATCCACACATTTTTCCCCTAGAAAGGATTTTAGGGGTTTGGGAGTACAGATAATGAGATTTAGCCAATTTCCCTGGAGATCAATTGTTAGTCCCTGTTCAAACCAAACAGACCATTCTTAACATTGTGGATATAATTAAATCAGTCTGTGCCTTTAGCCACTATCTCTACTCTTGAGACTAGTAACATCAGTCTCGGGCTAGTACAAATTTTAAAGTCACTAGCCTGGTGCGCTAGTTAAAATTGTACCTTATTAACAAAGAATCTTCTATATGCTTGTCAAACTTTCTAGCCCCTTACGGCTAGTCAATGAAAAAGTTTTCGGCATAGACTGTTAAATGTTATGTTTTGAATTGCAAAATTCCTTACAGTTGTCTTTCCTCAAAAAAATGTTTTGTTTTTTTTTCATGTCATAAACACGAATACTTTTATTAGCCACCATTACTGTCAACATTCCATGCAATCTGTGAAGTGTTGATATTTATGACAATGAGCTATTTATATAATATTGCCTCTGACAATATTTAACATGCTAAAGATGTAAATTTATTCTACAACAGTTTATAGGGAATGGAAGACTTAAAAATATCAAATTTAACACAAAATAAACATGGATATCATAGTCATCACCGAACCTTTTCCGATTTTTTCATAGCAATTGAACTTCCTGATTCATGAAACAATGTTACCGGTACTTTTCTTCAAATTTTGCTGCGATTGAGCCTTTTTATCATTAAATCCTTCAGAGAAGGCTTCAGATATTGTAATAAAGACTCATGCAGTTGATAAACTATGAAAATACCGATTTATAGATACAAAATAACTACAATCATACAGATTTCCACGTAGACTTTGTCGGTTACGGTACAAGCATATCAAACACACAAGTTTTTCCATTGATTTTAAGGTAAAACCACCCTGTGGATTGCACACAAATGTGGATGATAAATGACTTGTTTATCAGTACTGTGATAATTTGATTACATCAGGAATACTTTCATATATACTTCAAAAGTAAGTGGATGAATATACAGAAGAGAACAAAACAGAACTTGATCGCATCAGAAAGTAATAAATAATTCAACTGTAACACCCTAATCATTTATACATGAATTAATACGGAGTAAACACATTAAGTCACCAAACTTCATTTAAATGTCTTAATAAATACACCTGCAAAATACAAAACACTGTCTCTTACAAACAAAATGTTTTTAAGTTTTCGATGACAATAATACATTTTGTATGCCAAATGTTACAAACACATTTTTTTTTCCAATACAAATTCTGCAGGTATCAAGAAACATTTTCTAATGAGTTTCATGTTTCAATATACAAAATATTGCGATGGTCAAGCAGGGGGCAAAAGTTTCATTTCAAAAAGATGTTATTTTACAACTCAAGTCGGCATGAGACTGTCTACGGAAACAGGATAAGAAACACACTTTACACATTGGTGTATGTAAAATAGTGAGTTCAAGATGAAGATCAACAATCAAAGCGTTGTTCCATTTGCTTAATCTTGCCACGTATTTATTCGGATTTTGTCCCATGTACATTTACTCCATATCCCTTCATTTGTTTATTGACCATGTTGACTGACCACACTGCCATGAGAAGAGTTTTACATTTGATTGGTTGCATAAAAATATCAAATCAGTTGCATAAAAATATCCAATCAAATGTAAAATTTTCTCAGGGCAGTGTATTCAATGAGTTCTTCTACATACACTGTCAATCAATTTTCAAAAATGTTGTTTCTCTAGATCTGTGGTCAGTCTTTCAGATCGTCGGTTTGGAGTGTGAAAATCATCTGTTTGAACATGTTGAAATGAAACTAGTGCCATTCGATTGACCGTTGCAATAAACAAATATAATTTCACATTGGTGACCTAAAAATCAGGTGGCTGTTTATTCAAGGTGACCACTAAAGCAGGTTTGACTGTATGGAAGCACTGTTACTTATACCATTCAAAATATATACCCAATGTTAAAAAGTTTTTTTTTGGACAAACAGACAGACTAAAAATGATCAATTAAAATCAAAGTCAAATAGGCTTGTTCGCGAATACAGTCAGTGACATCACAAAATAAAATTTTTGGTTGGCAAAATTGTATTTCAACAAGGACGTATATTTAGAAGGATAGGAAACTCGTACCCAATCCATGTTGCAATTTAAAATATATAGCGAATCGTTTGGTATGCATTCACTTTTGAGCTATCTACTTTAAAGTTGTTTATTGATATTAATAAAATTATATTTTCCTGAAAGCTGAATGATTTTTACATCAGTAGAGTAAATTTTGTTACATTACAACAAGTAGTTTCTTCAATACACATGATTGAAATTTGTAATCAAAACATATTCGTTGATTTTTTTCCCCACTTCCGGTTTTCATTGGTAAAAATGCACCAAGATTTTGAACTTATGGCTTTAAAAGTATTGCACAAAATTTCATAAATTTAACATTTTCCAGAAGTTCAACATCTACTGTACTGGCAGACCAATTTTTGTGACTATCATCATGATCATTATTATATTTCCGTTGTTATAAGACTGCAAAGAGAGGGTCCGAAAGTGACAAAATATCACGCCTCTCGATATAATTCCAGATTATACGAGATGCTTATCCTTCTAAATATACGTCCTTGATTTCAACAATAAATTGTACATATGTATTGTATAGTAATGGGACAGAATTTTATTTTTAAAATAACGTTTTACATACTAGTCCGATTTTGGATCTGTAAAGTGCCTTACAAACCTTGAGATTTTCATATTTTATTTGCTGATTTACTTTTTCTAAATTTCCTCTGAATAATTTGAAAAGTGTATTTCAAATATTTGGAAATGGTGAAAATTTTGATTGCTATAGTTATACGTCAATTACATCAAAATAAATGTAATCAAATATTTTATATCCTGTTAAACTGTAAAATGTCTTCAATTCATATCAAAAGAATTGTTTTGTTGAGACAGGTTTACCATTTATTTGACAGTTCACCTAAGACTGGTTTTACTGTATCAGGTATTCCTTAATTTGCATAAAAAATACTCACTAAACATGCTCTGTCTAAGTACATGAACACTTTCTAGGATTTTTTCAATATGTTCTTGTGCAACTCCCATTGCATGCAGCTGTGGCTGTTGAAGCTGACACACCTAAAACAAAACAAAAAGCAATTGTAACTCCACATTTTTCCTAGAATGGATTTAAGGAAGCCATTTTGCAACTGTTTGTGGTTTTGTAACTTACTGACTGCAGTGTTTTGAATCCATACGCCTCGAATGTATCAGCATATTGTTGACACATGAACGTCTCTAACCATCTTTCGACTGGACCAGGCATTCTATAACCCTTAAAGGGCTAAAATCCCTCTAAATTAGCAAAAAATGTCTTAGACTTATCATAATGGAAGATAATCACGTGACTGTTCATCAGGTCGATGGGCCGCTCAAGCATTTGCAAAATAACCTGTTGAAAAAGATCTAACCAACTACCAAAAGTTTGAGATGGGATTGAAATATACGAAAGAAAAAAATTAAATTTCACGAATCTATCAAGCCTAAACTTTTTATAAAAATGAAATGGTATTGTATTTTTAAACACTGAAATACACAAAAACCATAGAAGCACAAATAATACCATACGCATGGTTAATGGGCAGTTATGCATGTGATATATCGTGCAAAATGGAAATTTTCGGATTGTAGTTTTTCAGGTTTTCATCATTTCACAATAATAAAGCGAAAATATATCTCTAAAAACGGACAAAATAATTATTATTTTGTAATTTTCAATAAATATTTCATCATTTGAAATGCAATTTTAAAGGAATTGTCTTTTAGTGGTCATTATAAGTACAAACACAGAGATTTTGATGACCTGGGACTTAGCGAAAATCGGAGTTTTCGGAATTCTACAATTTTGCATATTCAATAGTTTGTGGTATGATGATAAGTTTTATTTCTCTTTGCATTGCATATATTGTCCAGAGACTGGATAGTTATATGCAAATAATGTAAATTTCTTGTTTTTTTTTAAGGACTTTAAAACGTTTGTAATGTTTCAATCCATCGAAAACATTAAACATAACACGCTTATAAATTTATCATTCAAAACCAGTTATTTAGACTATTTTGTATATAAATTAGTATAGATATTTCCAATTTTCATAAACTTCACTGAATACGATTTTCTAATTATTTTCACGGTATAATCAACGGGAATTTAACTGTAAAATCTAAATGAATCATGGTAATGGTTTTAGTATTTGAAATGTAGCTGGGACTAAGATGGTGTAATGAGTAAATGTTAACAATATTTTCTTTATGGGAAGGCTTATTTTATTCCTTTTTCATACCTATAAGTATTGAGTGATTGTAATGTTTACACATTTCGTATTCAAGAAAGAACATGACAGGACAAATACCATAAAAATGTTTTAAAGAAATAATTTTGGGTACCCATAAACCGATTTAACCCTACCGCTAGTGCTTGCTTGTGCCGGTACCAAGTCCGGCTATCCCGAGCTCCTATCGTTGTCTACGTTTGTTTTTGTCTTTTTGTTGTTTTTCTCGTGCAGTTCCCTATAATAGATTGTGGCATGTGATTGTAATATCCGGCCATTGTAAGCCAGTGTTTATTGTTGTCTTTACTATATTAATTAAAACTAAATGTAAAAGAATTAAGAAGCGTGTGGTACATTACCTTGTATTTTATGTGATTTAAAATAAATAATTCAAATGTTTAATGTTCTTAATGCAGTATTGCGTGTGTGTAAACAACCCAACCCCGACCCCCCCCCCCCCCCCCNNAAAAAAAAAAAAAAAAAAACAGATAAAAAATCGTGTATTATACAAGTAAACGGTAAAGACTAGCAACATCTTAAAACTCTTAAAACTATATAGGGCTGTAAGAAACGACATCCCTGTACTATATAAGTCCAAGATTTTTGAAATCCATTAATTGGAAACACATTATTGAACTTAACGAATTCAAACTGTATGGTTGCTTTGTTGGATTCCGAAAAATACACTGTTTTTGAAAGTGTATGGAAATTTAATCAATTGGAATCACTTTTTTTGCAATCTAATAATTCAAAAATGTATTCAAAATGTATGGTTTCTAAGAAGAATTCTAAACGAGTTTCTGAAAGTTTACCAAATTTGGCATTGAGATTTTCAATCCATGCAGTTTATATTTAAAATGAAGTATTTCAATATAGTTAAACAGTATGATTTCTTTGCAAAATTACAAAAAAACTGTCTCTGTGAGTTTCAGGAAATTAGAAAAAACTTTAGTCAAGTATTTAAGAAATTAAACAGGTGAATATTTGTGTAATAATCGAAACAATAACTAAAAGTGTTGTGGTCTTTGAGACTTTTAGGAAATTTACCAAAATTGGAATCAAATAGTATCCAATTGGTGAAATGAAACGAAGTCTAAAATTATGGTTGCTAGGTAGAATTCCAAAATTAATGGTCTTTGAGACTTTCAAGAAAACCAAAATTGGAATCGAATATTTTTGAAATTCAACTACTGAAAATGTTTGTTGTAATCGAAACAAATTCTTAAAGTATTATTGCAAGACAGAATTCCAAAATTAAATGGTCTTTGAGACTTTCAGGATATTTACCAAAATTGGAATCACATTTAAGAAAACTAAGTATTCAGATATTTTTTCCAAACAATTGTCAAAATTTAAGATTATATGTTAGAATTTGCAATAAATACGAGTCCTTAGTATTTCCAAGAAATTTACAGAGTTTAAACTAGAAACAAAATTCTGAAAGGTAACTTTGCCATAATGATATGGTTACTGTGAGAGATTTTTGTCAACAGCTTATCTGAGGTCCATGATCAGACAATCGGATTCTTCTCCGGTATCCATGTTTGTATCATATGCGGAACAGCATGGTCCATTGTATTGCTATAGCTATAATATTGTCTATTCTTTTTTATACAATGTACATGAGCAGTACTGTGCGGTACTTTGTCGTTTCAATATTTGATACTTTTTTCAAAAGATTAGACTTGATGTTATTTTCCAAATGCTTGGAATTTCTTCAATATTACATCATGTTATGTCAAATAGATATTTGTGAAACGTGAAAAAAATATCAGTAGTGAAACACGTCACCCTAGACCACTTTTTTCCATAGGGTCAATGTTAAATTTTTCATTAGTTTGTTGTGCACCCAACCGTGACTAATTAGCTCTTCATTTCCTCATGCTGTTGGTATCCCTTTTTTCTTTGACATAACCGTAACCCTACTTCCAAGCGTCACGAATGTAGAGCACCGTAAACGTAGTGAAGCGGTGTGAGAGTGGTGGGACGCTTGGGATGGGGCATCCCAGGTTCAGTATTCTAATCAATACCTCTTTCTATTGGTTTATCCTGTTTTTAGTTCTCCTCTTGTATTGTACTTCAATTCAGTCATTTGTTATCTTTTTGTCCAGTACTAAATCTTTTTTCTGTATTGATGACTAATATAGAACCTTATCTAAGCATTTGCGTTGATATCGATTTATTTTTTGTGATACCCTTTTACCCTTTGTCTTTGTCTCAGTTATCTCCCCTTTGTTTTGTGTAATCTGGAGTCCATGTTTTACCTTGTACTAACGTTACCCAAGTTATTGTTTTACCCCGTTCTGTATCATTATTGATTTTTCGTGCATTATCCTCATCGTTTCATGTATCTATATACTTTTCATTCAATTAGGCAATAAATAAAACACCAATTTGCTTATATACATATTTTATTTTTCCCCGTCATAAAGCAGTCATGGGTTAGGGAATGGGGACTAGAACTAAAATAATAATAAAAAATAATTAAAAAAAATAAAAAAAAATTAAAAAAAATATTGCTATGTCTTTTCTTTCTTCCTCCTCTCCCTTTAAGACCCTCCCATCCTCTCTAATTACCGAGATGAGCACGCGAGCAGCACGAGCAATGAAAACGAGCAGCGTGAGCATACCTTTAAACGGCGAATTCATAGCTTTTCCCACCACAAGATACAAGGCCCTTATCACCACCACCACTTACTGCCGAATTCTCGAGATGAGCACGTGAGCAGCACGAGCAGCGAAATGAGCACGTGGGTATACCCTTAAACAGCGAACTTGTCGCTTTTCCCACCACACAACTGTAGCAGTAGCAGCAGCAGCCACAATATTCCCGAGAGGAGCACGCGAGCAGCGCGAGCATACCATTAAACAGCGAATATGTAGGAGGGGTCACACCCCGCAAGCCGGAGATACTGGGTCCTATTTCTATATCCCGGGGTTCCCTCGGGGTCCTCTGTTAGGATGGCTCATACTCCAAGCTCAGAGGATGCTGCGGGCCTATTCTTCAGCCGGGACCGCGCACGGCGGAAATAATTTATGGAAGCCGTGGTATATCGATATTTTACCACGGTCGGATATTGAATCCGCAAATTTAACCCCTCGGTTCCTCTCCGGGTTAAATTACGGCATAGATAGATAGATAGCTTTATTCAGGTCAATCATCAACATACAATTTGCATTCATACATTAAATTAATACATACATACATCATTATACATACTATGATATAAATTGCATTTAAGGCCATGAATGAATCTAGGCTAATGTTAAAATTCAATATTTAGCCATACAAATTATAAAAAGTAGGTTGACATATAACCTAGAATAGCCCACTAAAGCTTTGCAGCTTATTTCCAGTAGGGTCCTGTATGTTTACCCAAATTAAATGTATTTAGGGATAAAAATAAAAAAAACAACAATCAGTCAGACACAAAACTTAGGCAGGCTTTTACTATATAAATATAAACTTTTAATTATATTGTGAATTCACTTTTAAAATTTTGTTTCATTTTTTACTCCAGTTTTGAAACTATTAATATTTTTGATTTTTTTTAACTCCAAGGGATACTATTCCAGTCTTTTATAGCACAATAATATAAAGTACTGGAAGACTGACAGTTAACAGATGGAATATAAAAATTCAGTTCACTAGATCTTGTGTTATATGAACATCATACATTTTTACAAAATTGTTTTTCATATACCTATAGGTCCTTTGTTGTAAAATTCTGTGTGCATGATTTAATCGCATTTGTTGTACTCTAAATTCA
>MJUU01010878.1:28824-40243 GCA_002080025.1 Modiolus philippinarum
TTTTCATTGATTCCGTCTGCACAGATTACCCCGTAAGTGCAAGTCCTCTCAAACAACTTGAAGGATTTTGATTAAACTTTACACAATAGAAGGACACTATATAGAGAAGTGGTGTGAAGGAATATAATTATTGTCAGTAACCAGGAAGGGGAGATAATTAGACTTTGACTTTTCATTGATTCTGTCTGCACCTATTACCGGATAAGCGCAACTCCTCTCAAACCACTGAAAGGATTTTGATGAAACTTTACACAAAGGAAGGACACTATATGGAGATGTGCATGTAGGAATATTATTATTGTCTAAACCAGGAAGGGAAAATATTTGTCTTTGACTTTTCATTGATTCTGTCTGCACCTATTACCCGATAAGGGCAACTCTTCTCAAACCACTGGAAGGATTTTGATTGAACTTTACTCAAAGGCAGGACACGGTATGGAGATGTGTGTGAAAGAATATTATTATTGTCAGAAACCAGGAAGGGGAGATAATTCGATTTGGACTATTCATTGATTCTATCTGCACAGATTACCCCTTAAGCACATCTACTCTTTAACCACTTGAAGGTTTTTATGAGACTTTGCACAAAAGGAGGACACTTTATGGAGATGTGCATGTTGGACAGGAATATAATTATTGCCTGAAACCAAGAAGGGAAGATAATTTGACTTTGACTTTTTAGCTCACCTGACCCGAAGGGTCAGTGTGAGCTATTGCCATCACTTGGCGTCCGTCGTCTGTTAACTTTTCACATTTTCATCTTCTCCTCTTAAACCCCTGAAGCAAATTCAACCAAACTTTACAGGGATGATGTACTAAAGGTCCTTTACAAAGATTGCTCATTTTGTTCCGATCAGACAAAAAACATGGCCGCCAGCGCGGAACTTAGGTTTAACATTGGACCCTATTGGAAAAATCACATGTTCGTCTTCTCCTCTGAAACCATTACAGCAAATTCAACCAAACTTTACAGGAATGATCTACTAAAGGTCGTTAACAAAGATTGCTTATTCCCTTTTGATCCGATAAAAAACATGGCTGCCAGCACAGAACACAGTTTAACATTGTACCCTATGGAAAAATTACATTTTTATCTTCTCCTCTCAAAGCACTGAAGGAAATTCAACCAAACTTTACAGGAATGATCTACTAAAGGTTGTTAACAAAGATTGCTCATTCCCTTTCGATCCCATAAAAAACATGGCTGCCAGCACAGAACACAGTTTAACATTGTACCCTATGGAAAAATCACATTTTCATCTTCTCCTCTCAAAGCACTGAAGGAAATTCAACCAAACCTTACAGGAATGATGTACTAAAAGTCCTTAGCAAAGGTTACTCATTTCGTTCCATTTTGACAAAAAACATTGCCGCCAGTGCGGAACATAGGTTTAAAATTGAACCCTATAGGAAAAATCACATTTTCATCTTCTCCTCTGAAACCACTGAAGTAAATTCAACTAAACTTTACAGGAATGATTTACTAAAGGTCCTTAACAATCATTGCTCATTTAGTTCCGATTCAACAAAAAACATGGCCCCCAGCACAGAACTTAAGTTTAACATTGGACCCTATGGTAATCTTCTACTCTAAAACCACTGAAGCAAATTCAACCAAACTTTACAGGAATGATGTATGGAAGGTCCTTAACAAAGATTGCTCATTCCGTTACAGTTCGATAGAAAACATGGGGGCCAGCACAGAACATAGTTTAACATTGAACCCTATGAGGAAAATAACATTTTCATCTTCTCCTCTGAAACCACTGAAACAAATTCAACCAAACTTAACAAGAATGATGTACTAATGGTACTTTACAAATTGCTCATTTCATTTAGATCCAATAAAAAAATGGCCACCAGTGCAGAACAAAGTTTAACATTGGAGCCCGGTATGAGAAAACCATCCTTTTCATCATCTTCACTGAAACTATTACTAAATTTAATGAAGGTCCTTTGCAAAAATTACTAATTTCAATAGAATCAGAAAATAAAAACACGGGTGCTAGTGGAGAACATAGCTAAACATTACACCCCATTGGTAATATACATAATTTTGGGAAATGCATGGCATAGAAGCATTTTGTCAGGTGAGTGATACAGTCCGAGTCTCTTAGCCTCTAGTTATACCCCCGCAAACAAAGTTTGGGGGGGGGGGGGTATATAGGAATCACCCTGTCTCTTGTCTGTCTGTCCACACTTCTCCTAAGCGCAACTCCTCTTAAACCACTTAAGGATTTTTATAAAACTTTACACAAAGGAAGGACATTATATGGAGATGTGCATGAAGGAATATAATTATTGTCCGAAACCAGGAAGGGGAGATAATTTGAATTTTCATTGATTCCCTGTGTATGGATTACCTCGTAAGCGCAACTCCTCTTAAACCACATGAAGGATTTTGATGAAACTTTACACAAAGGAAGGACACTATATGGAGATGTGCATGAAGGAATATAATTATTGTCCGAAACCAGGAAGGGAGATAATTAGACTAGCTTTTTGTTGATTCCCTGTGTATGGGTTACCTCGTAAGCACAACTCCTCTTAAACCACTTTAAGGATTTTTATGAAACTTTACATAAAGGAAGGACATTATATGGAGATGTGCATGAAGGAATATAATTATTGTCCGAAACCAGGAAGGGGAGATAATTTGACTTTGAATTTTCGTTGATTCCCTGTGTATGGATTACCTCGTAAGCGCAACTCCTCTTAAACCACATGAAGGATTTTGATGAAACTTTACACAAAGGAAGGACACTATATGGAGATGTTCATGAAGGAATATAATTATTGTCCGAAACCAGGAAGTGGAGATAATTCGACTTTGGCTTTTTGTTGATTCCCTGTGTGTGGGTTACCTCGTAAGCGCAACTCCTCTTAAACCACTTTAAGGATTTCGATGAAACTTAACACAAAGAAAGGACACTATATGGAGATGCTCAGGAATATAATTATTGTCCAAAACCAGGAAGGGGAGATAATTCGACTTAAGCTTTTTGTTGAAGATTATATCATTGTGTCCACACTTGTACTGTGTCCACACCTGTATTGTGTCCACACCCACTTAATTTTGCATTTGCCATATGGATTCAGGGTTCAATGAGCGGGGGGTATATATGGCTGCCATTCGGCGACACCTCTTGTTATTTATTCCTTCTGCAATGATTTTTATGATTCGGACAATTTTTCAAAGAAATGATTCAAAGGGTACCTGGTACACATTGTGAAATAAAGTTGTGAGAGAGAAACACTTTTTTCACTGTAATCCTCTTGAGAAGTTGTTTTCAAAGTGTTGTAGTGAAATTACTCTAACACTTATGATTTTTGTGAAAAATGTCAAAGAAGCCAAAAAAGTGTGAATTTTAGTTTTGTTTGATTTCGACAGAAAAGTTATTTCTTGAGGATTATATAATTGTGACCATACTCTTATTGTATCCACACTTGTGCTATGTCCAAACCTGAATTGTGTCCACAAACACCTAAATTTGCATTTACCATATTGATTCATTGTTCAATGAGCAGGGGGTATATCTGGCTGCCATTCGGCAACAGCTCCTGTTATTTTTGTGTCAGATTATTCAACTTCTTTGATTTTAACCATTATAATATATCAACATAAGCTCTGTAGCAAATTCATTTCTCATTGAGAATTTTTCTTTATGTTTCCAGGTCAATATAGGTACAGGCTTTCATCAGGCATTTCAGCCATTAATCAGCTTGAAATTTGGCAAATGATTTTCCTTTTTGACATATCAGTACCACATAAAGTCAAATCTTGGTTGGCTAGTTACAATTTTCAATTATTTAACATTTTATACCATGCAGGTCAGTAGCAGTACAAGTCTTCATCACACTATAGGACAGAACATTCCGCTTAAGCCCTACACTGTGTATATCCTACAGTCTGAAGCTTGTACAGCAGGAGGTTGTACTATCAGTGAAGGTATACCTGTACATACCAGTAGTAGTATACCTACAGGCATGTCACCTGTTAGAGTGGTCAGTACTACAGCTACAAGTATCAAGCTTGGGTGGTCATATCCTACAAGTCCTAATGGACAAATTATCAGGTAATTTTCACCAGTTAGAGTGGTCAATACTACAGCTACAAGAATACAGCTTAGATGGTAATATCCTACAAGTCCTAATGGACAAATTATCAGGTAATTTTCACCCGTTAGAGTGGTGAGTACTACAGCTACAAGTATACAGCTTAGATGGTAATATCCTACAAGTCCTAATGGACAAATTATCAGTTAATTTTCACCTGTAAGAGTGGACAGTACCACCAAGTATACAACTTGGATGGTCATATCCTACAAGTTCTAATGGACAAATAATCAGGTAATTTTCTCCAATTAGAGTGGTCAGTACCACCAAGTATACAGCTATGATGGTCATATCCTACAAGTCCTAATGAACAAATTATCTGGTAATTTTCACCAATAAGAGTGGACAGTACCACAATTATACAGCTTGGATGGTCATATTATACAAATCTTTATGGCCAAATTATCAGGTAATTTTCACCCATTATAGTGGACAATACCACCAAGTATACAGCTTGGATGGTCATATCCTTCAAGTCCTAATGGACAAATTATTAGGTTTTTCACTTATTAGAGTAGACAGTACCACTAAGTGTACAGCTTGGATGGCCATATCCTACAAGTCCTAATGGACAAACTGTCAGGTAATTTTCACCTGTTAGAATGAATAGTACCACCAAATATACAGCTTGGATGGTCATATCCTGCAAGTCCCAATGGACAAATTATTAAGTAATTTTCACCTGTTAAAGGGGACAGCACCACCAAGTAGGCAGATTGGATTATCATATCCTACAGGTCCCAATGAACAAATTATTAGGTAATTTTCACCCATTATAGTTGACAGAACCACCAAGTTTACAGCTTGAATGGTCATATCCTGCAAGTCATAATAGACAAATTGTCATGTAATTTTCACCCATTAGAGTGGACAGTACTACCAAGTTTACAGCTTGGATGGTCATCTCCTACAAGTCCTAATAGACAAAATATCAGGTAACTTTCACCCATTAGAGGGGACATTACCATCAAGTTTACAGCTTGGATGGTCATATACTACAAGTCCTAATGGACAAAATATCAGGTAATTTTCACCCATTTGAGTGGACAGTATCAACAAGTCAACAGCTTGGATAGTCATATCCTAAAAGTTATCAGGTAATTTTCCCCTGTTTGAGGTGGACAGTACCACCAAGTTTACAGCATGGATGGTCATATCCTACAAGTCCTAATAGACAAATGTTCAGGTTATTTTCACCATAGAGTGATCAGTATAGCTTACAATATAACAGCTTGCATTATCTTCTTGTACAAGTTCTAGGTCAAATAATTGGATGCTGGATCTTCTAGTACTGCCCTTGTCCATCATTCCACCTTTCTTTTGCTTGGTTAATACCATTTCTCCCATAAATAAAAGTGACAACAAAAGTCTGAATCGATGAAAGGGAGAAACCAGTAAGGAAAATCCGTATAACATTCGACTGAATCAGGGAAACACAATCCAACACAGAACATTTTTGGCAAGCTGTCAAAAGTGGTGGTTTTCAGTTGAAGATGACCCAAGAAAAACTGATGCAGTGTAACTCATCTTCTAGAGGTAAATGACCAACAAAAAGTGTTGATTTTTGTGATACAGTAATAATTATTGTTATACCATGACTAAAGCATCAGAAAATACCTGACCTAACAATGAAAAGCACACTCAATAGCAGCAACTCTGCTGACACAACATAGGTGTACAGATATATAAAATGGAAGAAACATTGACAAATATTAGATCAAAATTTAAGATTGAAATATCTTTGTTTAGAAATTTCACATCTTTTTCTCTTGTTTTCCTATGCTAAAATCAAGAAAAGACAAAACTTGTTACACTTATGAAAAATATCCTGTTCATGCAAGAACCTATTTTTCTTCCATAAATGGTATTGATGCATGTGACCTCGTCTTCAATGGATGAATGACCAACCATAAGTGTATATTTTCGTGACACAACAATCGTAACCATGACTTAATGTCATAAAACACCTGACATCACAATGTAAGGTAACGGGTATACATGTACTCAAATGGCCACTACATTTCTCGCACAGTACAGGTTTCCAGAGGTTTCTTGTCGTATTTTATCGAAAAACAGGAAATTGCATTTGATCAAAATTAAAAATTGGGATATCTTACACTTGTGTAAGATATTCTAAGTCTTTTCTTCTCATTTTGCTAAGATCAGCTCGAGAAAAGATGAAATTTCTTAAACTTGTGAAAGATATCCCAATCTTTAGTCCGATCTAATGCAAGATCCTATTATCCTGTACTTTGTGAAGTGCCTTAAAATTAAGTTAGGTTCTTGCTCTGCTGAAAAAGCATACTTAAATGACCTCATTCTCTGGGGTTGACATCTTTGTACCTGATACCTGAACAATAATCATAAATCATGTCCAATTTTAAGATTATATTTATATAACATTATGTAGTCAACTTTTAAATTTTTTTTTTGTCTCGCCTGCGACGAATGTCGCGGAAGCGAGACATAGCGATCCAAATTCCGTGGGCGTCACAGTGAACAATTGCACAAGTTTTTCATAGGTTGAATAGAGTCATTTAATCTTTATAGAATTATGTTAAAATTGGACAGAAGCTAGATAATGGTCAGAAAATTACCTCTAGCTAAAAAATTAGAAATTTATTTTTTTTTTTTTTTTCTGTATTTTTTCCGTATTTGGACTTAGTTTTTTTAAATGTTAACCCACAAATTAAAGTTTTTGAATAAAGTTATTAAATCTTATTGGAATTTATTGAAAAGTGGTCAAAACTTAGATAATGGTCAGATATTATTATCTTCAGCTGAAAAAAATGGAATTTTTTTTTTTTTTTGGTTTTTCCATATTTTTTGCGTATTTGGACTTAGTTTTTTGCTAAGAATTTCAATGTTAATCCACAAATAAAAGTTTTTAAGAAAGTGATAATTTGTTTGTGTCTTAACAGAATTTCATTAAAATTGGACACTGCTGCATGCAGTATGCAGATATAGAACTTTCATTGTGGTTCCAACTTTGGTAAATTTCCTGAAAATATCAAAGACCTATAATTTTTTGAAATTTTTGCATATAATTTTGAAAATAAGGAAATTCTTTGATGCCAGGCATAATTTTGAATGCGTAAGAAATAAAAAACAGGGTTCCAACATTGGTAAATTTCCTGGAACTGTCCATTGAAGACATGCAATTTTTTGAAATTCTTAGTATCAACCATGGTTTTTTGAGTGAATTTGAAATAAACAAACATTTTAATGAATAAAATTGCAAAAAATTTTTATTCCAATTTTTGGTAAATTTCCTGGAATTCTCTTAGACCAATTAATCTTTGGAATTCTACCTAGCAACCATATTTTTTAAAAATATATTGATGAAAATAGTAATTTTAAATAATGGAATTGCAAAAATATTTGATTCCAATTTTGGTAAATTTCCTGAAACTCTTCAAGACATGCAATTTTTTGAAATTCTCCTTAGCATCCATAGTTTTTGAGTGAATTTGAAATAAACAAACATTTTAATGAATAAAATTGCAAAAATTTTTATTCCAAATTTTGGTAAATTACCTGGAACTCTCTTAGACCTATTAATTTTTGGAATTCTACCTAGCAACCATACTTTTTAAAAAAATATATTGATGAAAACAGTAATTATCAATAATGGAATTGCAAAAATATTTCATTCCAATTTTGGTAAATTTCCTGAAACTCTTCAAGATCTATTTTTTTTTAAATTTTGCCTAGCAACCATACCATTTTTAGCTCATCACTTGGCGTCCATCGTCCGTTAACTTTTCACATAATCATCTTCTCTGAAACCACTGAAGCAAATTCAACCAAACTTTACAGGAATGTTGTACTTAAGGTCCTTTACAAAGATTGCTCATTTTTTTTCCAATCTGATAAAAAACATGGCCACCAGCGCGGAACTTAGGTTTAACATTGGACCCTATGGGGAAAATCACATTTTCATCTTCTACTATGAAACCACTGAAGCAAATTCAACCAAACTTTACAGGAATGATGTACTAAAGGTCCTTTACAAAGATTGCTCATTTAATTGGGATCTGATGAAAAACATGGCCGCCAGCATGGAACTTAGGTTTAACATTTGACCCTATGGGAAAAATAACATTTTCATCTTCTTCTCTGAAACCACTGAAGCAAATTCTACCAAACTTTACAGGAATGATGTACTGAAGGTCCTTAGCAAAGATTGCTCATTGTGTACCGATCCGATAAAGAACATGGCTGCCAGCGTGGAACTTAGGTTTAACATTGGACCCTATGGGAAAAATTACATTTTCATCTTCTCCTTTGAAACTACTCTAGAAAATTCAACCAAACTTTACAGGAATGATGTACTAAAGGTCCTTTACAAAGATTGCTCATTGTGTGCCGATCCAATAAAAAACATGGCCGCCAGCGCGGAACATAGGAAAATCACATTTTCATCTTCTCCTCTGATACCACTGAAGCAAATTTAACCAATTTTTACAGGAATGATGTACTAAAGGTCCTTAACAAAGATTGCTCATTGTGTACCGATCTGATAAAAAACATGGCAGCCAGCACGGAACATAGTTTAACATTGGACCCTATGGAAAAATCACATTTTCATCTTCTTCTCTGAAACCATTGAAGTAAATTCAACGATACTTTACAGGAATGATATACTAAATGTCCTTTACAAAGATTGGTCATTTAGATCCGATCCCATGAAAAACATTGCCGCCAGCCCAGAACATAGTTTAACATTGGACCCTATGGGAAAAATTACATTTTCATCTTCTCCTCTGAAACCACTGAAGCAAATTCAATCAAACTTTACAGGAATGATGTTTGGAAAGTCCTTAACAAAGATTGCTCATTTGGTTTCAATCTGATAAAAAAACATGGCTGCCAGCACGGAACATAGTTTAACACTGAACCCTATATGGGAAAATCACATATTTATCTTTTCCTCTGAAACCAGTGAAAAAAATCCTACCAAACTATAGGGGAATGATGTACAGAAGGTACTTTACAAAAATTGCTCATTTCATTTCGATCCTGCAAAAAGCATGGCCTCCGCTGCAGAACAAAGTTTTAACATTGGAGCCTGGGAATGAATTTACTTTACCGGTCCCCCCAAAAAGTGCGGAAAATAACGGTACGTTCCTCTATATAGGAATAGGCTGCGCCAAAAATAAAAAAATGAAAAAGAAGCAATTTTGAGCAAAAAGAACCCCAAAATCGTGATCCTTGGGCCAAATTGCATTTAAAAAATGTTTTAAATAAACATTTTTTAAACTAGTTTTGGAATATCTAAGCTATAGTGGACCAATTTGACAATGAAATTTCGTCCTTTCCATTGTCAAGGAAAGTGTGTCACATGATCATGTTTGACCCCAAAACGTAACTTCCGGTTCTTAAAATATCTGTTGTTTGTCAACAAAATCGCGTTGAAATCAGCTTGTTATTGAAATGCTGCAGATGTTGATCATTAAAAACACATTAAACTAGGTGGCACAACTATATGTACTTGTTAAAAGCTTACAAATGTCTTCACAAGGAGGAATTAATACCATTTGAAGGTAAATCATTCTGTCAACTTGTTGTTCTGGACTCGTGAAGCATATGCCGATACCAATAAATGTACTTGGCAAGCCCTTAAATATCATTTCTGTCCAATGTTACCAAAAAACCACTGTATAACAATTACTTCTCCCAAAGTTGTTATGTAAAAGACTCAACCAATCATTTTCTAAAGTTTGTGGACATTATTTGCGAAATCTACAACCCTGAATCGTTGAAATCAAAACTTATTACCTAAAAATCTAAAACCTTTAGAATAACTTTAAGCATAGATATCTCCAGCAGCACCTAAAAAATCTTTGGCAGACATCACCAACACCACTAACCTTAACCGTGCTAACAGTCTTGATGATTTCCAGTATGATGCAGCATAATGGCAAGTATATTTTTTTAACGCTCTGCGGGTTCTCAAGCCTCAAACGCCGACAGCAAAGCCTTGGCTTGTTTTGAATCTCGCGATGTGTTTTAAAGTCCCGAATTTGTTTATAATCCGATTATAAATACATATTTACAACTCGAAGCGGATGCAAATGGGGGCTGAGAATAGTATTCTGCATAGCAACATCAGAGAGTTCACAAGACATGTGCGTCAATTGTTGACATCTGTAACTTCCGGGGACTGGCAAAGTAAATTCTACTTTAAATTAGTAAAAAAAAACATGGCTGCCAGCACGGAACATAGTTTAACACTGAACTCTATATGGGAAAATCACATATTTATCTTCTCCTCTGAAACCAGTGAAAAAAATCCAATCAAACTTTAGGGAATGATGCACAGAAGGTACTTTATAAAAATTGCTCATTTCATTTCGATCCTGCAAAAAGCATGGCCTCCGCTGCAGAACAAAGTTTTAACATTGGAGCCTGTTATGAGAAGACCATCCTTTTCATCATCTTCTCAAGCAAATTAGACTAAATGTATAAAAATTGCTCATTTCAATAGGATCAGACAAAAAACATTCGTGCTAATGGAGAACATAGCTAAATATTAGACCCCATTGATAATAAAAACATATTTTTGGTCATGCATGGCATAGAAGCATTTTGTCAGGTGAGCGATACAGGCTCAGTCTCTGAGCCTCTAGTTAATACATTTTGGTGAAAACACTCATTTTCAATACCTAAATTGCAAAAATATTTGATTCCAATTTTAGTAAATTCCTGAGACTCTTATAGACCAGTTATTTTTTAGCTCTCCGGGACGAATGTACGGAGAGCTATTGTCATACCCCCGGCGTCAGCGTCGGCGTTGTCGGCGTCGGCGTCAGCAAAACTTTAACCTGGCTTGTGGAATGGAGACCTGAAGAGCTAGGATGTTGATATTTGGTATGTGACTTCCTTGTGATGAGAGCTTTCTTCTGGTACCATGTTTGTAGACATTTTGACCTTGACCTTGCCCTGAGGGTAATTTTTCAAAAACTTTAACCTTGCCTCTAGAAGGTAGGCTTTTAGTGTTAGGGTGTTTATATTTGGTATGTAACTTCCTTATGATGAGAGCTTTCTAATGGTACCATATTTGTAGACATTTTGACCTTGACCTTGCCCTGAGGGTTATTTTTCAAAAACTTTAACCTTGCCTCTAGAAGGTAGGCTTTTAGTGGTAGGGTGTTTATGTTTGGTATGTAACTTCCCTATGATGAGAGCTTTCTAGTGGTACCATATTTGTAGACATTTTGACCTTGACCTTGCCCTGAGGGCAATTTTTGAAAAACTGTAACCTTGCCTCTAGAAGGTAGGCTTTTAGTGGTAGGGTGTT
>MJUU01010879.1:0-12568 GCA_002080025.1 Modiolus philippinarum
TCTCCTCTGAAACCACTTAGCCAATGTGGACCAAATTTTGTCACAATAGTTCTCTGGTGGTTCCCTTTAAAGTTTGTGATTTTTGTGGTTGTGCCTCATCTAAGATGGTTGCCAGCGGGGAACATAGTTTAACATAGGGACCCTATGGGAAATACATTCAAAGGTCTTTTCTCCTGAAACCACTATAAGCCAATAGGAACCAAAATTTATACACAATAGTCCTTGGCTTGTCCCCTTCAAAGTTTATGATTATTGACATTCGTACCTCATCCAAGATGGCCGCCAGCGTAGAACATAGTTTAATATAGGGCCCCAATGGGAAATGAATTCACATGTCTTCTCCTCTGAACCTACTGAGCCAATTGGAACCAAGTTTGGTTACGATTGTCTTTGGATGTTCCCTTTCAAAGTTTGTAATTTTTATGTTTGTAACTCATCCAAGATTGAAAATGTAACAACTGGTGAACTGATTTATAGTATGAATGGGTGGTCTCTTCATGACAATGAATAAAATCAGTCACCAGGTGAGCGATACAGGCTCATGTGAGCCTCTAGTTGTTACTTTTAGTCTTATATATTGAAAATGGTAGAAGAAAGAAGTGAAGTTTATATAACAAAAATGGTCAGCATAGTAAGATCTACGTGTCCTGCAATTTTGAAGAAAATCTGACAACCCACATTGGAGTTATTGCCGCTTTTTAGCTCACCTGGCCTAAAAGGCCAAGTGAGCTTTTGCCATCACTTTGCGTCCGTCGTCCGTCCGTCCTTCAACAATTTCAAAAATCTCCTCTGAAACTGCTGGGCGAATTGTAACCAAACTTGGCCTGAATCATCACCAGGGTATGCAGTTTCAAAATTGTGTTCGATTAGTCCGAAGATCAAACAACATGGCTGCTGTTACTAAAAATAGAACATAGGGGTAAATTGCTGTATTTTGCAAATAACTCGAAAACTGTTACAGATATCAAAAATCTGACTGGGTAAAAATGATCAGCATGGCAAGATCTACCTGCCCTGCAATTTTGAAGAAAATCTGAAAACCCGTCTTGGAGTTATTGCCCTTTTTCCGTAAAATTTTCAAAATTTTAATTTATTTTATTTTTTATTTGAAAAACTATAACAGATAGAGGTCAACGTTAAATTGCAAAAATGTTCAGCTTATCAAGATCTACCGACCCTGAAATTTTGAAGAAAATCCAAAACCCCTTGTAGGAGTTATTGCCCTTTTTTCACCGAATTTTTTTAATATTTGTATTTTTTGTCTTTTAGTTCCTAAACTATAGAAGATGAAGGTTAAGTGTAAGATGATGAAATGTTTGCCATGCTGTGGCAAATTCAAAACTGGTGTTGAAAATAGTTTGTTGACCTCCATTTTCAAAATGGACGACAAAAAAGGGCGGGAAAATTCAACATGTCTGATTTCAATGAAATTTGGTTTCCAAATAGATATTGATGTTGCGACTTCAAAACCAGTGTTGAAAATTGTTCGTTGACCGCCATTTTCAAAATGGCCGTCAAAAAAGGCGGGAAAATTCAACATTGTCCGATTTCAATGAAATTTGGTTTCCAAATAGGTATTGATGTGGCAACTTCAAAACTGATGTTAAAAATTGTTCGTTGACTGCCATTTTCAACATGGCCGCCAAAAAAGGCGGGAAAATTCAACATTGTCCAATTTCAATGAAATTTGGTTTCCAAATAGGTATTGATGTGGCAACTGCAAAACTGATATTAAAAATTGTTCTTTGACTGCCATTTTCAAAATGGCCACCAAAAAAGGCGGGAGAATTCAGCATTGTCTGATTTCAATGAAATTCGGTTTCCAAATAGATATTAATGTTGCGACTTTATGGTGTTAAAAATTGTCGTTGACCGCCATTTACAAAATTATGTCTAGACTTCAAAAATGGAGTCAAAAGTGGTCATTAGCAAGAATGTTTTTTGTCAAAAAAGCCCAACAAAGACATAGAGTAAAACATGATCAGACTTTAAATACAGTTCAAGATATTGGTTGTGTTTGAGCTACCTTGATTATTAAAGTTGGAGAGACTGAAGTTCAACTGTATAACTTACAATGTTAGCTTGATTGTTGCAAATGAAAACCAGGTGAGCGATACAGGCTCCTGGGAGCCTCTGGTTCTTTGAATTTTCACAATTTTTTAACGTTTTTACTTTCATTTCAAAAACTGTTTGAGATAAAGGTTAAATGTGAATTGCAAAAGTGTTGAGGTTTTCCATAACTGCAATTTCTACATATGTCCAGCAGGTTTGCATCTCATCCATGATGGCCGCCATTGGGGAAGATAGTTTAACATAGGACCCTAAGGGAAATGTATTCAAAGATCTTCTCCTCTGAAACCACTGAGCCAATGGGGACCAAATTTTGTCACAGTAGTCTTTGGATGGTCCCCTTTAAAGTTTGTTATTTTTTATGTTCGTACTTCATCCAAGATGGTCGCCAGCACGTGACATAGTTTAACATAGGACCCTATGGGAAATGTATTCAAAGATCTTCTTCTCTGAAACTACCAAGTCAAACTGAACCAAACTTGGTCACAATAGTCCTTGGGATGTCCCCTTTACAATTTGTGATTTTTACTTTCGTACCTCATACATGATGGGTGCCAGCATGGAGCACATTTTATTATAGGGACCCTATAGCTATGGGAAATGCATTCAAAGGTCTTCTCCTCTGAACCCACTGAGCCAATTAGAACCAAACTTGGTTACAATAGTCTTTAGATGTTTCCCTTCAAAGTTTGTGATTTTTATGTTCAATACCTCATTCAAGATGGCCGCCAGCAGGGAAAATAGTTTAACATAGGGACTCTATGGGAAATGCATTCAAATGTCTTCTCCTTGGAAACCTACTGAGCCAATTGGAACCAAACTTGGTTACAATTGTCTTGGGGTGATGCCTTCCAAAGTTTGTGATTTTTTGTTTGTACCTCATCCAAGAATGAAAATGTAACATCTGCTGAACTGATTTATAGTATGAATGGGTGGTCTATAGGTGACAATGAATAAAACCAGTCACCAGGTGAGCGACATAGGCTCATGTGAGCCTCTAGTTCAGGTTCCCAGTATAAAGACATATTTTCTATTTAATTTTTTATTTTGGTTGATATGACATTCTTAGTTGTTTTGAAAAATGCAGGCATAGAAATTAACTTTTTTACCCACAAGCAATTTTTTGCTTGTGGTAATTTTTTTAACAAGCAAAATGTGCAATTTTTTGAATTTCACAAGCAAAATTAATCTTTCGAAAGCAAATTGGTCAGTTTTCTCTGAAATTCATTACCTTTCTACAAAGCATACTCTATTTACTCACTAACTTGTTTTCTCTAGACATTTGACTTCAAAGTACAAGAGATTATAGTATCCTAACAATTTTATCATCAACGATCATTGTCAAACTTTTGTCAGTAAACCCGGTCATATTTTAGGATACAGGTAGATCCATCACAGAGATTCTTAATACTCGTAGATGACAAGGTGTGACTGTGTCTTGACTAAAACTGTAACAATGTTTAAACAATATTAATAACATTAATGAGCGTAACTCATGCAGTTTGACTAGGACATTTTTCACAGTTTTCAGTGAACTCGTCTCACAGGGACTTCTGTTTTAATTTTGGGCTCTCGTATCCAACGTTTTCCTGACTTTGCTTGGACTGTCACTAACATTTTTATTTATTCACTTAAACTAATTCGAAATCATGTTCGATACTGTGTACAATGTAAAACAACCTTTCTACTGTCCTATCGAAAAATTTCCAATGTGCGGAGCACCGCATATTGTGATTAGGAAGAAGACCGAAAGGTTCCGAAAATTCAGACCAACTGACTAGTCTGGTGTTACCGCCCTTGATTTCTCCCGCAAAATCTTCTGAGTGAAGCTTCCGCGGAAGTGCAATTTAAAGCAGCCTAACCAAATGACCGGGAACAGACGGAAACCAGTTCTACTTTTGGATCTAAAATGTTCAGACGTAAAACTTTGCCCCGTGTTTAAATCTGCAGACGCAATTGATATTTTCCACACGCATTTTGCGTCTTAGCGTCCGTTAATTTCGACCTCTGAAAATGCTTAGTTTTCTGTAGAATAATCATACATTGTATATTATAGCTATATAATATTTTTATTTACAGTTACTTATCCCAGCATGCCACTGCAGTACTTTGACTTTAAGAAAGATGATACAAGATTGGTCAGATGTGATGACACAGTGTACAAGGTGAAAATTTTACCACAAGGTTCGTTACAGAATGGTTTACCTTGTTCTATACAGCATGCTCATAAACAAGTTGAAGATGTGTTTCGGGCAATGTTGTATATGGATCAGCGAAGTGTTCTATTTAAGCCTATACACACCGTAAATTTTATCATTGACACCAAAAAGAGACGTTGGAAAACATGTGAAAACTTATCATTTGAAATTAATGGTAGACCACTAAAAGCTTGCCCATACCAGTTTATACTAAAAGTTAATCTTAAAAGTCCGGTAAAAAATGTTATTCAGAGTAAAAGTGAGATAAATACAGTCCTAAGTACATCACATGTTAGTCACCTGACTACTGGTAAAGTTGCTGGGCATAATAAGGAAGTAACAAAAGATAGTAACGATGATTTTCACAGCCGTGATTATTTAGGACCTGATAGTAGATCAAATGTTGTAAGAAAAAGAAATACAAACAATGTTAATATTTCAATGGTTGAGGGAGGAGAAAAGAATAAGAGAAAATCTGTTGACGAAGAAAGAGATCCGAAGGAAATAGTACAAACTTACAAGAATATACAGACTTCCACAAATGTGTCTGCCCGTGACGAATCTATCGTTAGAAATGACACAAACATAGATGAAAATGACAATGAAAGAAATAGACAAGTTTTGAGGGAGAAAATACGAGAAAGGGAAAGAAAAAAGAAGGAAGAATTGCGGAAAAAAGAAGAGTTGAATGAAGTTTTTAATGATAGTGTAACTTCTAAAGGTTACCAAAAAAGAAGAAAACTGTACAACAGTAATTCAGTAATGTACGATAAAACTCCTCTGTCATCAAATATACAGAAGTATAATACAAGAAGTTCAGTTAAATCAAAGGAAGGAACAAAGGCATCTCTTGTTACTGTCTCAGATAAAGTTGCACAGACTGATTTAAAAAACTACAATGAGGGTTCAAATAAAACAAGAAACAAAATGGACTCTGTAGATGATTCACAGACTTCCACTATATCTGCCAGTCAAGAAAGAGGTAGATCTGGTATTCAGGAAAGATGTAAATATGCCAGTCAGGAAAGAGGTAAATCAGTCAGTCAAGAAAGGGGTAGATCTGTCAGTAGGAAAAGAGGTAAATCAGCCAGTAAGGACAGAGGTAAATCTACCAGTCAGGGAAGAAGTAAATTAGGCAGGCAGATAAGGGGTACTAAAATTCAAAATGAGGGGAGAATGGAGCTAAGGAATCGAGAACTACAGAATTCATTTGGATCTATTGGTGGGAATCCAAACTCTCTGAGGTTAAGTAGAAATCAAGTGAATTCCTCTGGTACAGATGTTGACTGCTCCCCACAGAGAGTAACTCGCAGTAGTTCTGCTTCTACTGGAAGAAGAAAATTGAAACAAAGTGTTACGAAAAATAAATTAAAGACTGTGCATGAAAGAAGTACCAGTCCTCATGACAATGTTGCACTTTATAGTGTAAAACCTTTACGAAGAAATATACTATCAAATTCGTTACGATCTACCCCAAAAAAGTCAAATAACGGTTCTATAAAGAAAAAGAATTTGACTCAAGTATCTGCTAGACGAGAAAGCTCAAGATTACAAAAACTTAAAATTGTTTCCTCTGTCAATGATTCAGGAAAAAGCTCTCAAGAAAGTGCATCAATTTCTTCCGAATCAACAGCAGAAAATTTAAGCGATGGTAATTCACCATTAAAATTTAGACACAAATATCCATTACGAAGTCGTGCAAGAAGTCTGTCTCCATATGGAACAAAGAGAAAGAACTCTAAATCTTCTGTCTATACACAATATAATTGTACAAGAAATAAAAACAATAATTCTGAAAAGAGTCCTAGAATTGATTTGTTTAAACCTCATTTGTTGTACGGAAATGAATCCGACCGCCTTGAGAAATTAAAAACAACATTTCTAGATAAGAGAAAACAAGTGACATCTCGACAGCAGTTAGATCGACATGAAATTGAAAAAGAGGAGGTCAGAGAGTATATGAAATTACAAGAGTTGTCAAAATCAGGATCACCTGTAAGACATTTTCCACAGAAAAGAAAATCGTCTGGTTTCTGGGATTTTGTTGATTCAATAATAACACCAGTCAAAAAAGTTTTTAAGGGTTGAAATGAGTAGTGAATGGTACAATAATTATGTTTATTTATAGCTATTGTTACTATAAGCAATTAACATTTTCATGCATGAACCTTTGGTTCCATATGGATGGTCACTCCACCGGTTTTTATAGCAACCATAGATTCCGTCGTCGGCGTTGTCGTTAACATTTGGTTAACCCTAATGTTAAACTTTTTTGAACTTCAATAACTTTCTGAAATCTTACTCAATATCAATGAAATTTTGAAACAATATTTAGTACAACCTAATTATTGAATCCTAAGTTTTATTTTGAAAAAAAAAATTCCAATTGTTATGTATAGTGCATAAATAACCTTTCGGAATTTTATCCCGGTTGCAACTTTGGTAAATTTCCTGAAAATGTCCAAGACTAACAATTTTTGAAATTTTACATACAATCAAATATTTTAGCCATTTCTTCACACAAGACATAATTTTTGTGTCGCCTGCGTAGCGGGGTCGACACATAGGGATCACTCTGTCGTCTTGCGTCGTCGGCCGTGTCGTCGTCACACTTTCAACTATTATCCGTGACTCCTCCTAAACCACTTGATGGAATTTAACGAAACTTGCACAGATTTTACCTTGCAACTTGTAGATGTGCACCATATATCTTGTTTTTCAAAAAAAAAATTTTTTTTAAAAAAATGTGTTTTCCAAATATTTACATAGGATACTGTAGGAAGGGGTGGGTTTCTCTTATCCGCAACTCCTCCTAAACCACTTGATGGAATTTAATGAAACTTGCACAGATTTTACCTTGTAATTTGTAGATGTGCACCATATATTTTGTTTTTCAAAAAAATTATTTAAAAAAAAGAAAAGTGTTTTTCAAATATTTACATAGGATACTGTAGGAAGGGGGTGGGTTTCTCTTATCTGCGACTCCTTCTAAACCACTTGATGGAATTTAACGAAACTTGCACAGAGTTTACCTTGCAACTTGTAGATGTGCACCATATATTTTGTTTTTCAAAAAAATTATTTAAAAAAAAAAAGTGTTTTTCAAATATTTACATAGGATACTGTAGGAAGGGGGTTGGTTTCTCTTATCTGCGACTCCTCCTAAACCACATGATAGAGTTCAATCAAACTAACTTTAATTTTTTCCTTATTTGCGACTCCTCCTAAACCACTTGAAGGAATTTAATGAAACTTGCACAGATTTTACCTTGTAACTTGTAGATGTGCACCATATATTTTGTTTTTCAAAATTTTTTTTTTTTTTTTAAATGTGTTTTTCAAATATTTACATTGGATACTGTAGGAAGGGGGTGGGTTTCTCTTATCCGCAACTCCTCCTAAACCACTTGATGGAATTTAACGAAACTTGCACAGATTTTACCTTGTACTTTGTAGATGTGCACCATATATTTTGTTTTTCAAAAAAATTATTTAAAAAAAAATGTGTAAGACAAATATTTACATAGGATACTGTAGGAAGGGGGTGGGTTTCTCTTATCTGCGACTCCTCCTAAACCACATGATAGAGTTCAATCAAACTTACTTTAATTTTTTCCTTATTTACCATAGATATGCACCAGCTATTTTGTTTTTCAGAAAAAATGATTTTTTTGTGCAAAAAAATGTCCTTTCCACATTTCCCATAGGATACTATAGAATTTCATGAAACTTTCACAGAACCTTTATAGTCTCACTATGTACTTGTTGATCTCCTATTTTATATTTTACCAGATGAACAGGATTGTTCACAGATTTTGGAAACAGAGGCATACCTTATGACCTTCACTCACAATACTTCTAGTTCAGTACTTACAGTAATATATATAAAATCATAACATGTATATCGCAGGCGACACAAGTCTTCCATGGAAGACTCACATCTAAGTGAAAACTAAGAATTAAAAAATATGGTTCCAATTTTGGTAAATTTCCTGAAACTCCCATAGACAAACAATTTTTGGGAATTCTGGTTTGCAACCATGTGTTTTGATGAATTTTAGTCATTAAACAATATTTTCAATGGTAAGATTTCAAAAATTGTGTATTCCAATTTTGGGAAATTTGCTGAAACTGTCAAAGACTAGTTGTTTCTTGGAAATCTACCTAGCAACCACATCCTAATATAGGCCAAATTATAGCGACAGCAGAGTGAGCAGGCGGGACACTAGGTTCCGCAGAACCTTTACAAATTATTGAAATTGCCTTTGACTTTCGAAACTTTCTGATAAATGCATTAGAAAATTTTGACACTAACTTCAAAAATAGGATTGCATATATCTTTTATAGTCTTTTGACAAAATATGATGAAATACTTTATTTTCCTTTATTGCATTTGAAAAGTTTATTGCCTTAATGCAAAGTGAATGGAAAGTCTAGAGAACTTTGATTTCCTGTCAAATGCAAAGTGAATGAAAAGTCTAGAGAAATTCTGTTTCCTGCCAAAATTTCAGGCACTTCTTACTCAGAAACGGGCACAATCACTTATCTATATTTTTTGCTTAGAATGATACATGATCAATGCTCTAATAAATCAAAATAATGATTTTTAAAGATTGATAGGAGTGACCATCCTTAAATGGTAATTAAGATTTCTTAAAGAAAGTGTGTGTGACTTTTTATTTATTTTTGTCCTGAATATTGTTCTACATGGATGCAAGTATTTTAATATCTGCAGATTTCTGATTTTCTATTTGGAGTTTTAGCATCAGATTTCTGGATTTCCAGGTCTTTTTCTCTGATACCACAATCATTTCTGGTTGTTTTATTGTGTCAAAATCTTTGTTTTTCCACAATATTTTAAATGATATTCATATTTAGGATGCAATTATTAAGATATTTTGAAGCATGTCTGGTGAATTGTCAACCTGATATTTACCATTATTAAATAGTTATGTAAAATATGATAAAAATTGTCCATGCAATACAAAATGATTAGAGCAAATATAGATAGGTTTACTGGACAAATACGACCAAACTGGCCCAATACGGATTTACTGGCTCAATATGGTTTTACTGGCCCAATACGGGTTTACTGGGCCAATACGGCCAGGCCCAATACGGACTTCCGGTTTATTAAATTTTCAATAAAATGGCGACGGTATCATGAACAGAACATAATTCCATGTGAATAATCTGCTAGACTGCTACAATGTAACTGACCAATCGTACATTTTTTATAACAATTTATTTTAAAACGGAAATGCAGTTTCATTTCCGGGATCCGATCCCCTATTTCTACATTCAGTTTTGCAGAAGTTCAAGGACATCAATGACAACGCTGGTTTGTTGACATTCTGAAAAATACTTTGATAGTTCAGTGTTGTTTAATATGAAACATCATAGTATTCAAACATGTCAACAATCAGATTTCAACACAAAATGCTACGAAGATCAGAAAAGTAAAACTTTTTCAGGTAACCACCAATCGCTGAATTGAATTTGAGTCATTCGCGTGGCTGACTGACATTTCAATGTTTATCCATGCCGTTATATATGAAAAACGCAGTCACAAGTCAAATTTACAAATGTTTGAGACTGTTCCCCTTAGCAGAAATGCATGAAAATAAACCTGATGGATAAAGGAAAAGCAAACATAAAAATTACTGACAAGTGCTTCGCTCATTTTGTTGCCACTGAATCGATAGCATAGTTTTACATAACTATTTAATAAAGGTGTCATAGAATGCTATTTTTCACATTGGTCCTGTATTATGTCCTCGGACAGTCGTATTGGGCCTCGGACAGCTGTATTGGGCCTCAACGTTGCCTCGGCCCAATACGACCGTCCTTGGACATAATACAGGACCAATATGAAAAATCCCATTCTATAACCCTATATTACAACTGATATTAAATCAGTTGTGTAGATTTTATTATACCCCACAAACAAAGTTCTTTTTTAGGGGGGGTATAAAGGAATCACCATGTCCATCTTTCTGTCCGTCAGTCCATGTATCTTGTCAGCACGTGTTCTCCTAAATGACTGCATTTGTGTCCATTCCTATGTCTATGTATCTCAGTAACTATGCAAGGTAGGATCATCAAATTTTGCATGCATGTGCATCTTGGGTTGACTAACAGCCCAAAATAAAACTAGTAGTAGATCTCTTCGACATATTTACCTGGTGTCGAGATCAATGTAGGCTAACTAGCCTCTAAGACCCTTCTTGATTGTTTATTTTCTGCTTGATTGTCTTTCATTCACATATAAGAGCCTTTGTACATTGTAGGATCATCTTAGCTTGCATGTGCATGCATCTCTGATGGTGGGTCAGCATTCAGGCAAAATTAATCCTTTTGACTTATATTTTATGCTTGACTGATTAACATTCAAGTTTATGGATGATATATAACTGTCCTAGTACTGAGAAATACTTGACTGATGTTTCTCATTGTGCCAAATATATTGCAATGAAAAATGAAAAGAAACCTTTTGTGGGCAGAATTATTTATCTGAACAATACATAGATCTATGTTTTGAATAAGGGCGTATCCATCATTTTTTTGTTTGTTATTTTGTCAGTTTTATAATGTATAGCCATGTTGTAAAACAAAATTTAAGGATTTAAAAAAATGCCAAGAATAAATTATGTCATCGATCTTGTTTCCATGGAAATTTAGCTTAAACATTAACCATATTTTGTCTTTTTCAAGGAAAATCAAGTTCTTATTTGAAAAATAATGGAGAAAGTATTTTCAGTTTTATCGCTATCAAATCTACAGAAAAACTCAAAGTTTCAAAGAATATAAAAAATTCAGTCAAAATTCAAAGAATATCAGAAAAATTCAGTCAAAATTTCAAAGATTATTAGAATATTAAAAAAATTATTTTCATATGAAAAAGTATTCACCATGTTCACTTATCCCCTAAATTAAAGAATATATACCACCTACAATAGTGAAAAATAGTGACCTTTTACAATTTCAAGCTTGCAATATTTTGAAAACATTTCGTATCAATGTTAATTCTATCAAATTTTGATATGTGTACTCAAAATTTATATTTTATACCTGATTCCTGGTATAAAGCACCCAGGGCACTTAGAAAATTTGAAAAGATGGCGCTTATTAAGTGGGATGAAAACCGTGTTCCAAAACGAAGCTCTTGTTACGAAATTCTTTGATCATAAGAACACAATGTAATCAATGGAAAATTTTTTCAACTATCCAAATCTTTGGCATAGTGGGTCAGTTGTTTGAACCGAAATGCAAGCAAAAAACATGATAAATAATTGGTTTACAACTAGAAACTCAAACCCATATGCTTCAATCAGAACATCTCTTGGCCATTTCTGTCAGGTCAAACAAATGGCCGAATTTGGTGTTCCGATTGCATATGGGTGCACAATTGATAAAAAACGAATCAATGATGAATATGGAAATTACGGTTTCTAGTGGGAATTTTGAGGAGGTGCTTAAGGATTTCAAACAAAATTAGGGAGGGGGACTTAATATGAGGTATACGGTATATTTCTATTTTATTATTTAAATGTAAATATCCTTTTATATTATAAAATATGATTATTATATAAAAGTATATATAACATGTATAATAATACTACCCAAAAATACCCAAACTGTGTTTGTTTTAGGATAAAACATAAAAATTTGCAAATTATTTACCCTTCCCCGAATAACCTTTCCTCAAAAACATTGTGGATTTCTTTGTGATATTAGATATACTAACATGTTGCATCCTGTTATAAAATAGGCTTCTTTTGTGCTTATTATTATCTACCCTGAAACTTTTGGATATTACCTTAATTTTATCTAAATGTTTGAAATGAAACAAATGTATGCATATATTTTAGCTGACAGTCTTGCTGCCTTAAATTTCTAAACTTTACTAGATCTAGATATCAGCTGTATTGTATTAAATTATGTTACTGTTATAAATAAAGTTAACTATTTATTTTGTTGATATAAAGTATGTTGTTATAAGATATTATAAGATATTTTATGATACGTTATTTTATTTTTATACACTCACCCAACAGAGTGGGAGAGGTGATATGTGCTTGTCTATTCTTCAACCCCAAAGTGTGAACTCTATTAATTTTTGGACGGGTTGCACGGAGTGCAAATCCGGGTTATATATTTTACGAAATGATATGGAGTAAATGTACATGAGATCATAACACATATGTTAACTCCAGCTGCAATAATTGTAATGAGCTGTATGGCCATTTCGGAAATTTATTCCTCATCAGCAGCACTAGAACTGTCAATAGTATGGTGAA
>MJUU01010879.1:15311-37524 GCA_002080025.1 Modiolus philippinarum
TACACAGAGGACTTGCAGATATTTCAAAGCATAGCCTCAATCACTTTTCTTGGTAGTAAATTTTAGTTACTCATATAGGTGATTTTATCTTAAAATGAAGAAAGACAACTCTTATTTTACTAAAATGTTATACTGAAACAAGTGATTTTGAAAATCACTTATTCAAGTAATTACCCTGACTGCTAAAGAGTGCAGACACACTTGGTGTAGTATAGAAGGCTAAATGTCCTGGCCCTACCCATTTCTTCCCTTTTCCAGTGGCAATCAAAAGTCATTGCCCTGGTTGTCATTTCCTCCTTTATTTCTGTCTTATTTTACTTACAATTTCTTTGAATTGCATCCTTATATAGCTGAAATATTGCTTATTGGACATTAAACTTTAACTAATCAATCAATCAATAGATGCATCTGTGATAGTACTAAGACTTGACCTACATTTCATGCATGAGTGACTCAGGTTAGAGTTTGCGTTATACTTGTAGTCCATAACTGAGATACTGGCAGCAAGAAGTGAAATAATGTATTGTGGGTAGATGCACCTTGGATAATCACATAGTTCCAGATGAAAATAAAGCCATCTTTACCTACATTTCTTGCATGAGTGACTTAAGTTTAATTTAGTATTGTAAGTCCAGATCTGAGATACTAAGACCTGTAAAAGAAAACATTTTGTTTGGTTAATTGTTTTTGGACAGCTATTATACTGAACAAAAAAAGTTTAGCAACAATTGATGTGAATAAAAAGGGTCTATTTTTCAGGTTACCAAATCTCAATTAAAAATAACAATTTAAAATTTTTGAGCTGGATTTGAGTTGGACTATTCGTTAGCATTACGTCTGTCTACTTACTCGACCCAAAAAGAAAAACATTGAAAAAGGGGGATATGCAAAAAATGACAGATTTTTCATTTTTATGAAACAAAATAGAACAAAATGTTTTTGATTACCAGAACTGGTTATGTAACGGTGATCGTGAAGTGATTCTTGCAAGTTTTTGCAGAAGATGAAAATCGCTTATGGAAAAAAAGTCAGTTAATTTTCGGACCATAACTTGAACTGGATATATTGTAAACCTTAACTGACAAAATGAAGAATTTTGTATGGTTGAATTAAGACAAATATCGGTTATTTTTAGCCAAGATCAGAATTTATCAGCATTTAAGCATTTTTGTTAAAATTTAAAACTGTTGAAAATGTTTTGCTAAACTTTTTTTGTTGAGTATATATAAGACCATATAAATGGGTAGCTCAGGTTACTTGGAGTAGGTAAAAAATTGAATCACAAGTGGAAAAACTATGGATAATTTTAGTTTAATGGTGAGTACAAACATATCTCCTTGTTTTAATGTCCTCAAATTTGGATGAAATTATTTACTTTGACCAATGCAGGAAAAATTTGTAAATTACAAAACATTTCAACCACATTTTATTAGAATATTTTCAAAAGTTAATCGTTGAATGAATAAATCTTCTAAAAACGGAATTGCTTTTATTGTCTCCCTTGTGAAGAAAGGCACAAAAAGTGAAATATATGAGTATTATAAAGTATTACTGTGGTGACAGTGGCGTAAACTCAAGATATCTTTTGGAACCGTTTGATATAGAGACATAATACTGTGGAAGTACTTTTATTCGTGGACATAGATCAATTTACATGGTTTTCATAAATATCACAGTTTTGTGGGTAGTTAAATTCCTTGTTTTTAATTGCAGACATTATAATTTTAGGGAAAAAGATCCATTTTGTTGTGAACTGAATATGGTTTAAGCGAACCAGGAAATCTACGAAAATTGAAACCCCACAAACAATAGTACTTTCACAGTATATATTTAGTCCAGAAGAAGCTCAAGCAAAATACTATCTTTCAGACACACATTAACTTTTTGTAATTATACCCCCATGTGGTTAAAGTTCATTTTGTACAATGTTGGAATCACAGTCCAACTAAGCTATAGCTTATACTTCTCTATGACAACAGGACAGGTTCATATTGTTCTTCCCCTATTTATCTGTCTATCTATCCACCATGCTTTTTGTCCATCCATCTGTCTGTCTGTCTTTTTGCAGATTTAACTCTGCAGGTTGTGCAATTAATAAGTAAGAATAACATAAGACATTAGATATTATGAGGATTTGATTTTTAGCTCAGCTGACCCAAAGGGTCAGTGTGAGCTATTGCCATCACTTGGTGTCCGTCCGTTAACTTTTTACATTTTCATTTTATCCTCTAAAGCCACTGAAGCAAATTCAACCAAACTTTTCAGGAATGATGTATGGAAGGTCCTTAACAAAGATTGCTAATTTCTTTACAATACGATAGAAAACATGGCCACCAGCACTGAACATATTTTAACTTTAGACCCTATGGGAAAATCACATTTTCATTTTCTCCTCTGAAACCACTGTAACAAATTCAACCAGAGTTTACAGGAATGATGTATGGAAGGTATACTTTACAAAAATTGCTCATTTCATTTCGATCAGACAAAAACATGGCCTTCGGTGCAGAACATAGTTTAACATTGTACCCTGGTATGACATGTATGAGAAAAACCATCCTGTTCATCATCTTCTATGAAACTATTCAAGCAAATATAACTAAATGTATAGAAGGTCCTTTGCAAAAATTATTCATTTCAATAGAATCAGACAAAAAAAAAAACACGGATGCTAATGGAGAGTATAGCTATAAATATTAGACCCCATTGGTAAAAAACATCATTTTGGTCGTGCATCGCATAGGTGAGCAATACCGGCACAGTCTTTGAGCTTTTAGTTCTGAGTTGCAAGCATGGTAGATAGAACCAGCTTTAGTAGCCATCATAGAATTTCAGCAGAAAGAAATGTGACAAGTAGAACATACTAAAATTTGAAACGTGCAACAAAACAGAAAGTATCAATTCCTGGAGCCATGCATTCTAGTTTATATTGCTGCAATTAAGGAAAGACTTGAGGTTTGTATTTAATCATAAAGATTTCCCACCCATTTTACATATTACTGTCAAATTTTGATAAAAGTCAGTAGAGAATGACTAAAAGAAAATATTTCTATCACATCCTCACAAACATGGAGAATTTAACTCTGATATTAAGGCCATAATAAAAAATATCCAAGATTCTCATCCCCATCTACCCTGATTTTTCACCCGCCTCAAAAATTTTATTTTGATTCTTTTGGCCAGTTTAGGTAAATTCTTTGAAATCGACTGTGTTTTTCACAAAATTTTATAAAAAGTATATAAAAAAACTCTCCGGCCTGCCCCAATATTTGAGAAAAATTGATAAGACCCTAGGAATTATTTTACTATGTCTTAAGATCCACATATATTCATTAATATTTTCTGATTAAAGAGAGCAAATTAACCTGCATCCATTCCATATCTATCAGAATCGTTTAATGGATATAATAGATTATCTTTTTAAGGCATCTGCACTGTAAAAGCAGAATGATGGAATGTGTTGTATTACAATGAAATTCTGTCATATGTTGCAAAAAAGTTGTAGAAATTCCTATGTTTCAGAAAAATCCTGAGTTAATCTTTTTATAAGTGATAGACAAAGACTTGTCAAGTTTTGCAGATTGCCTCACGTGAGATTTGTCAAAATTGTCAAAGATCAATGGAAAAATACTAAAAGATTAAAGGAATTTGAATAAAATTTTGACAAGCTAAAGCTTTTCGTGAGACTCGTGCAGATAGTACGTGTGCAACTTGGCAGGTCTGTAGACATCTGGACATTCAAAACAACTGCATGATTTTCTTAGCACACAAATTTAGGTCATAAGAGACGATTTCAATTTTGATATCGTAAACTTTCCACACCTCGACATTAATATTCCATCTTCCCCAGCGTATGGAGTATATATTTCTCAATTTATCCGTTACCCTAGAGTATGTAGTCACTATCAAGATTTTTTGAAACGCCACAGATGTTAAATTTGTAAACTTTTAAATCAGGGCTTCAATAAAAGCAGATTAATAAGTTTTCTGAAGAAATTTATTGGATGATATCCAGATTTGATTGATAAATATTCAATCCCAATTTCCAATTTTATTGAAGACGGTTTTGTTTAAGTTTTGGCTTCTTCTTTGAGGTTTCTCTTTTTAGCTCACCTGACCCGAAGGGTCAGTGTGAGCTATTGCCATCACTTTGCGTCCGTTGTCTGGTGTCTGTCGTCCGTTAACTTTTCACATAATCATCTTCTCCTCTGAAACCACTGAAGCAAATTTAACCAAACTTTACAGGAATGTTGTACTAAAGGTCCTTTACAAGTATTGCTCATTTCGTTCTGATTTGATAAAAAACATGGCCGCCAGCGCAGAACTTAGGTTTAACATTCAACCCTATGGGAAAAATCACATTTTCTTCTTTTGCCCCCAAACAACTGTAGCAAATTCAACCAAACTTTACAGGAATGTTGTGCTAAAGGTCCTTCACAAAGATTGCTCATTTAGATCCGATCCGATAAATACATGGCTGCCAGCGCGGAACTTAGGTTTAACATTGGACCCTATGGGAAAAGTCACATTTTCATCTTTTGTTCCGAAACAACTGTAGCAAATTCAACGAAACTTTACAGGAATGATGTACTAAAGGTCCATTACAAAGATTGCTCATTTCGTTGCAATCCGACAAAAAACATGGCCGCCAGCACGGAAGATGTTTTAACATAGGACTCTATGGGAAAATTACATTTTTATGTCCTCCACTTCAACAACTGAAGCAAATTCAACCAAACTTTAGAGCAATGATGTAAGGAAGGTCCTTTACAAAGATTGATCATTTCGTTCTGATCTGATAAAAACATGGCTGCCAGCAAGGAACTTAATTTAGGTTTAACATTGGACCCTAAAGGGAAAAATCACATTTTCATCTTCTACTCTAAAACCACTGAAGCAAATTCAACCAAACTTTACAGGAATGATGTACCAAAGGTCCTTTACAAAGATTGCTCAATTCGTTTGGATCCAATAAAAAACATGGCTGCCAGCACGGAACTTAGGTTTAACATTTAACCCTATGGGAAAAATAACATTTTCATCTTCTCCTCTGAAACCACTGAAGCAAATTCTACCAAACTTTACAGGAATGTTGTACTAAAGGTTCTTAACAAAGATTGAGCATTGTGTACCGATCCGATAAAAAACATGGCCACCAGCACAGAACATAGCTTTACATTGGACCCTATGGGAAAATCACATTTTCATCTTCTCCTTTGAAACCACTGAAGCAAATTCAACCAATCTTTACAGGAATGATGTACTAAAGGTCCTTAACAAAGATTGCTCATTGTGAACCGATCCGATAAAAAGCATGGCAGCCAGCACTGACATAGTTTAACATTGGACCCTATGGGAAAATCACATTTTGATCTTCTCCTCTGAAACCACTGAAGCAAATTCAACGAAACTACAGGAATGATGTACTAAAGGTCCTTTACAAAGATTGGTCATTTCGTTTCGATCGGATAAAAAACACCGCTGTCAGCCCGGAACATAGTTTAACATTGGACCCTGTTGGAAAAATCACATTTTCATCTTCTCCTCTGAAACCACTGAAGCAAATTCAATCAAACTTTACAGGAATGATTTTTGGAAAGTCCTTAACAAAGATTGCTCATTTGGACACAATGTGATAAAAAACATGGCCGCCAGCGCGAAACATAGTTTAACACTGAACCCTACATGGGGAAATCACATATTTATCTTCTTCTCTGAAACCACTGAAAAAAATTCAACCAAACTTTAGGGGAATGATGTACAGAAGGTACTTTACAAAAATTGCTCATTTCATTTCGATCCAGCAAAAAGCATGGCCTCCGCTGCAGAGCAAAGTTTTAACATTGGAGCCCTGAGTATGAGAAAACCATCCTTTTCATCATCTTTTCTGAAACTATTCAAGCAAATTAAACTAAATGTATAGAAGGTCCTTTGCAAAAATTGCTCATTTTAATAGGATCAGACAAAAATCACGGGTGTTCATGGAGAACACAGCTAAATATGAGACCCCATTGGTAATAAAAACATATTTTTGGTCATTATCATGGCATAGAAGCATTTTGTCAGGTGAGCGATACAGGCTCAGTCTCTGAGCCTTTAGTTGCCACTTTAGTGTGTTTTGTGCACCGAGCGACAAAAACATTTTACCTATATGAGACAAGGCTTGTACATCCGACAAAAAACATGGCCACCAGCACGGAAGATGGTTTAACATAGGACTCTATGGGAAAATTACATTTTCATGTCCTCCACTTCAACAACTGAAGCAAATGCAACCAAACTTTACAGCAATGATGTAAGGAAGGTCCTTTACAAAGATTGCTCATTTCGTTCTGATCCGATAAAAACATGGCTGCCAGCAAGGAACTTTAGGTTCAACATTGGACCCTAAAGGAAAAAATCACATTTTCATCTTCTACTCTGAAAGCACTGAAGCAATTTCAACCAAACTTTACAGGAATGATGTACTAAAGGTCCTTTACAAAGATTGCTCAAGCTCAATTCGTTCGGATCCAATAAAAAACATGGCCACCAGCACGGAACTTAGGTTAAACATTTAACCCTATGGGAAAAATAACATTTTCATCTTCTCTGAAACCACTAAAGCAAATTCTACCAAACTTTACAGGAATGTTGTAATAAAGGTTCTTAACAAAGATTGAGCATTGTGTACCGATCCGATAAAAAACATGGCCGCCAGCACAGAACATAGTTTTACATTGGACCCTATGGGAAAATCACATTTTCATCTTCTCCTTTGAAACCACTGAAGCAAATTCAACCAATCTTTACAGGAATGATGTACTAAAGGTCCTTAACAAAGATTGCTCATTGTGAACCGATCAGATAAAAAGCATGGCAGCCAGCACTGACATAGTTTTACATTGGACCCTATGGGAAAATCACATTTTGATCTTCTCCTCTGAAACCACTGAAGCAATTTCAACGAAACTTTACAGGAATGATGTACTAAAGGTCCTTTACAAAGATTGGTCATTTCGTTTCGATCGGACAAAAAACACCGCCGTCAGCCCGGAACATATAGTTTAACATTGGACCCTGTTGGAAAAATCACATTTTCATCTTCTCTGAAACCACTGAAGCAAATTCAATCAAACTTTACAGGAATGATTTTTGGAAAGTCCTTAACAAAGATTGCTCATTTGGACACAATGTGTGTAAAACATGGCCGCCAGCGTGAAAGATAGTTTAACACTGAACCCTACATGGGAAAATCACATATTTATCTTCTCCTCTGAAACCACTGAAAAAAATTCAACCAAACTTTAGGGGAATGATGTACAGAAGGTACTTTACAAAAATTGCTCATTTCATTTCGATCCAGCAAAAAGCATGGCCTCCGCTGCAGAGCAAAGTTTTAACATTGGAGCCCTGAGTATGAGAAAACCATCCTTTTCATCATCTTTTCTGAAACTATTCAAGCAAATTAAACTAAATGTATAGAAGGTCCTTTTCAAAAATTGCTCATTTTAATAGGATCAGACAAAAATCACTGGTGTTCATGGAGAGCACAGCTAAATATGAGACCCCATTGGTAATAAAAACATATTTTTGGTCATGCATGGCATAGAAGCTTTTTGTCAGGTGAGCGATACAGGCTCAGTCTCTAAGCCTCTAGTTGCCACTTTAGTGTGTTTTGTGCACTGAGCGACAAAAACATTTTACCTATATGAGACAAGGCTTGTACATCCGACAAAAAACATGGCCACCAGCACGGAAGATGGTTTAACATAGGACTCTATGGGAAAATTACATTTTCATGTCCTCCACTTCAACAACTGAAGCAAATGCAACCAAACTTTACAGCAATGATGTAAGGAAGGTCCTTTACAAAGATTGCTCATTTCGTTCTGATCCGATAAAAACATGGCTGCCAGCAAGGAACTTTAGGTTCAACATTGGACCCTAAAGGGAAAAATCACATTTTCATCTTCTACTCTGAAAGCACTGAAGCAATTTCAACCAAACTTTACAGGAATGATGTACTAAAGGTCCTTTACAAAGATTGCTCAATTCGTTCGGATCCAATAAAAAACATGGCCACCAGCACGGAACTTAGGTTTAACATTTAACCCTATGGGAAAAATAACATTTTCATCTTCTCCTCTGAAACCACTGAAGCAAAGTCTACCAAACTTTACAGGAATGTTGTACTAAAGGTCCTTAACAAAGATTGATCATTGTGTACCAATCCGATAAAAAACATGGCCGCCAGCACGGAACATAGTTTTACATTGGACCCTATGGGAAAATCACATTTTCATCTTCTCCTCATTCAAACCACTGAAGCAAATTCAACCAATCTTTACAGGAATGATGTACTTTTAAAGGTCCTTAACAAAGATTGCTCATTGTGTACTGATCCGATATGTTCCGGGCTGGCGGCGGTGTTTTTTATCCGATGGAAATGAAATGACCAATCTTTGTAAAGGACCTTAAGTACATCATTCCTGTAAAATTTCGTTGAATTTGCTTCAGTGGTCTGAGGAGTAGATCAAAATGTGATTTTCCCATAGGGTCCAATGTTTAACTATGTTCAGTGCTGCCATTGAACATAGTTTAACATTGGACCCTATGGGAAAATCACATTTTGATCTTCTCCTCAGACCACTGAAGCAAATTCAACGAAACTTTACAGGAATGATGTACTAAAGGTCCTTTACAAAGATTGGTCATTTCATTTCGATCGGATAAAAAACACCACCGCCAGCCCGGAACATAGTTTAACATTGGACCCTGTTGGAAAAATCACATTTTCATCTTCTCCTCTGAAACCACTGAAGCAAATTCAATCAAACTTTACAGGAATGATTTTTGGAAAGTCCTTAACAAAGATTGCTCATTTGGACACAATCTGATAAAAAACATGGCCGCCAGCACGAAACATAGTTTAACACTGAACCCTATATGGGAAAATCACATATTTATCTTCTTCTCTGAAACCACTGAAAAAAATTCAACCAAACTTTAGGGGAATGATGTACAGAGGGTACTTTACAAAAATTGCTCATTTCATTTCGATCCAGCAAAAAGCATGGCCTCCGCTGCAGAGCAAAGTTTTAACATTGGAGCCCAGTATGAGAAAACCATCCTTTTCATCATCTTCTCTGAAACTATTCAAGCAAATTAAACTAAATGTATAGAAGGTCCTTTGCAAAAATTGCTCATTTTAATAGGATCAGACAAAAATCACGGGTATTCATGGAGAACACAGCTAAATATGAGACCCCATTGGTAATAAAAACATATTTTTGGTCATGCATGGGGCATAGAAGCATTTTGTCAGGTGAGCGATACAGGCTCAGTCTCTGAGCCTCTAGTTGCCACTTTAGTGTGTTTTGTGCACTGAGCGACAAAAACATTTTACCTGTGTGAAAAAATTCAATGTTTTGACAATATTATGGCTTTGACATTTAACACAATCTGGGCACACAGAAGCTTTAGTTAGTCGTCATATAAGAGGGAGATTGATGCATCATTAAACTTGGTTTAACCCACCATTTTATTTATAAAATGCCTGTTCCAAGTCGGGAATATGACGGCTTGCCAAAAATGATCTGTGTTGGATTGTGTTTCCCTGATTCTGTCGTATGTTATGCAGAGTTTCCTTACTGGTCTCTCCCTTTGATTGATTCGGACTTTTGTTGTCACTTTTATTTCTTTAAAATGACTTGAAGCACAACACTGAGTAATTTTTCAAGTTGGGCAAATGTGAAAGATGTGACATAACTGAACACAAATTTCTGTAAATCTAGTTTCTGTAGATAACAAAGTTACAAGTAAAAACAATTGGAAGATCAATAACCAAAAGATGTATAAACCTGGAAGGACAGCTTTACTACTATGAGTATCTCACCCAAAAGCAAATTTGACCAAGGACATCAGAGTCTTGCATAATGGATACTACGGTAATATAGATTTAAACTTAAAATTTTAAATCAATTTCGACTTTCCAAGTAAAGGTTAATTTGTCTTTCCGACAAGAGAATTATTTTATTATATTGCAAATTGTCGCCGCTTGTAAGTCCCATAATTAAAATGTGCATTTTGAAATGCTTGCATTAATTTGTACTGTTTATCTTCATACTTGTAGTAATTAAAAAAATGCAATTTGGATAAAAAATATTGAAACTTGGAACAGATGAAAACTAAGCCAAGGTAAATATACCTTACCCTGATGTCAACTTTCAAATTAAAAAATACACGAAACTGATCTGACCATAGAAGTGACATATAGTATCTATCCTTTCAAGTCGTTGATCATCAGAGTTCTACTGTTGAAAGGATCAAACTTTAAAAGTTCGAGCTTTAGCGAGAGCTTTTATATTTAAAACCTTGAGACAGTAGAACTATGATAATCAACGACATGCAAATGATAGATTTTATTTCTTTAATTCTAAAATTAATTGCAAACTCCTGTGTTTTAGTTTCTACCCTGTCACAGGCCTCTACAATCAATACTGTGACATCACCAGATATGAAATTTACATTGCATGGAAATCAACAAAAGCAAATCGATCATATGTGATTCAAGATAAATAAGCAATGTATGCTTTGAGTAAATACTTTTTACATTGATTTATACTAGAAATAAATTTATTTTAGGTATATTTTGCTATTTGAAGAAAAGTTTGTGACCTTTTCAATATCCAATATCGCGAGATAAATTAACCCACATGTTGGAGAACACTTTGATCTCCCATGCTTTGATATTGAGGAGAACAGCATGAAAATAAGAGAAATACTATTTCACCAAACTTTCTGCTAAAGAGGGGGAGGGGTGTGACCCATAATTTTTCCAAAAGGGGGGGACCCAATTTTAAAAAAAAACCTTGGAATTTTTAATACTTTGATATATATATGTTATTGGCATTGAAAAATATTTTTATTTGCATTCTTAAAATTTTTAACTGCAGGAATTTGGCAGGAAATAACATCAGGGCATTTTTTTAAATGTGTATTAACTATTATTTTTGAATAACATTTTAATGGTTTTTGTGTTGTTTTTTATTAAGTCAAATTAGATTTACATGAAAATTAGAATTAAAATAATGCTGCTAATATTAATCCTGTATACATTCATGGACCATAGAGAAATCATATCTGATATTTAGTTTTTTACTTTCTTGCATATTATTCCCAACACTGACAATTATTTTTCCTGCAGAGACTGAAATAATTTTTGTTAATGAGTCCCTTACCTTAATGAAAAAAAATCTCATTTCTTGCCTCTATCACAAAATAAGGATACTAGTTATGATAAAAAAGCTCTAGATGACAGTTATTGTATTGGTTAATTGTAAAATATGTTCAAATTATACAGAAATTTAGAACTAAATTTGAAAATAACCCCAGAGAAAATATTTAATCAACTGTAGACATTCCTTGGGGAAAAATCAATAAAAAAAATTGAGTTATCTCCCATTTGTTTACATCAGTGACTTTGCATGCATGATTGGTGCCTAAACAACAAAGAATCCATGTTTTCTCAGCTGATATTTAAATATAACACAATGTCACTTTAAAGGACATTAACATTAAATAGATGTATTAAAAAAATGTGGATCTTTTATAATAGTTGTATTTTATTTTTAGTAGATTTATCATTTCTCCAAGTGTTATTGAGCAGGATGTGACTTGAGGCCTTTGTTTACTGTTTGTAGATAATGTACACAATGTTTATCAATGGGAAATTGAAAACAACAGATTAATTGTAAGATACAGGTAAGTAAATTAATTTATTTTACCTACCAGAAAAATACTTAGTTTATTTGTCAGAATGTCATTGATTTTATTTGAATGTCATTAGCTTAAGTAGATATTAGATATCCCATAACAATAATTAAAATTTGATGATAATACTGGTATTCTCATTTTTCTTCCTGATTTTACCAGACATATTATTGTGAATAAAGGATTTTATTGTACATTTTTTAATTATAATTGTAATTTTTGTGTCAGTTATTGAAAAGGGGGAGACAAGGAATTGATGATCAATAATCTTTTCCAATCCATTCTTATGGTATTATGGATTTTGCATGAGCTATCTATAATGCCAATTAAAAGGAATTGAAATATTGGGGGATAATTTTGATGGTTTTGTAATAAATTGAGAACAGATTGGTTAGTCCACAAAAAGGGTCCAAAAACAATTACGACAGCATAAACAAAACAAAAAAACAAAAAAAAAAAACAAAGAAATCAGTCTTACATATGATCAACACTGACCCAACGAGAAACCATGGCTGAAATCGATGTACACTGGTAGAGTTAGCATCTCCTGTTTCTTATAAGACACCAATGTCAATTCCACAAGGTAGTCATATCCAGTCTCCTATTAAAGGGAAAGATCTGCTATTATTTTAAGAAGCAGATATCCCATAGGGTTCTACAAGATTGTGATGTTGACATTAAAACTTCTGCAGTGATGACTTCTAGTTATGGATAATATACCCTTGTTTAAGTAGCCTTTTTGCAAGCAACAGATCTCTTGCAAGGAAGTCACTGTATTGATGACAGGCCCTGGAGTAATGATTGAGTTGTTGAAGAATGTACAGTTACAGATAGATGTTTTGTTGGGGTCATTTTAACCTGGAGATGGGATGTTGTCTCCTTGACATTTACCCCATTTCTTTTCTTTTTTATATGAACTCCATATGCTGCCTCTGTTTGAATGTTACTGTACAGAAAATAGAAGTTGACTATTGGAAAAGTGAAGTCATTGCGTTTGTCATACAGCTTACTACACAATTTCTCATTAAAGGTCGAGGAATGAGGCAGATGTCTGTAGTATCCTTGATTTCAATAAAGTAACCTTTACAATTGTGAAATTAAAGAATCAGTTATTCAGACATCTACCTGTTTAAACAATTCATAGTACTGGGATCTTCTATTGGGTAGTACAGCTTCCTTTCAGTTTCTAGAGTTACCTCCCCTGATAAAAAATAACCAAAGCAGAAATGTATTAAATTACCATAACTGAAAGTTGTAAGAAATAATTACAGCATATCAAAAAGGGTACATGCGGTGATGTATTTCTAGTGTTATATATGGACACTCATACTCTTAAAAATTTGGATTTCCAACTTTATTGATTCCCATAAAAAAACTTTTTATATTACACAAAGAAAATTAAAATTGAAACCCAGCTCATGGTGGGACATATTTATCCATGTGCACTAATCCATTTTATTGTGTTCCAAATTAATTGTTAGGTATTCATTCATTCAGTTACCATGGCAACAGTGCATCAGAAATCCAGTTCTGTCCCTATTTACTTGTAGTGAGGCATGCATTTCCACCTTCTAACCTAAGAGCTATCTCAAAGGTCATTTCTGTAAAATTACTATTGTTCGTGGGGTACCAATTTTCGTGGATTTCATGGTTGACTTAAACCACAAAATTTGATACCCAACGAAATACAAATCTCCCGTTGATTTGTAGTGTGGAAAGTCTTAAACCACGAATTAAAGAACCTATGAACTAATGACTTAATCGTCTGCAATCCACGAAAATTGGCATCCATAAATAAAAGTACTTTCACAGTATTGGATTTTATATAATTTGTAGCAACATTGCATTCAAAAAGTACAGAATTGAAGCTAGACCTTATAAGGGTATGTGAAGAGATGCAACTTTCTTCGCAATTAGTTATATTTTTGTAGGCCTCCTGGTCAAAAGTTCTCCTCCTCTACACCATAATACATTTTCCCTTGTTTCTTACTAGCAAATTTAACCACTGCCTGACCAATGTGATAAAAATATTTCTTGTCTGTAGAGAATAAATCACGTGGAATTTCTATTCAGAAAATAATTCTCTGTATTTTACATCATGTCATTAGAGAAACAATTTCTACAATATACACACGTTAATTATGAAATTTCTCTCATCTTTTTAACTAAATTTTCAAATGTTTAAAAACTCAGCAAGCCTTGTTTTCAAACATTTGCAAAATTTATTTAACTCAATGAGAGAAGTACTTGATACTGGCCGTAACAAAGTCTCTGTCACAAACAATATGTCTCGTACTAGTATTTCATTTTAATACAGGGTAGGTCTAAGTATTGTTTAAAAAAAAATTAGAAATGCATTCACATTTAAATGTTAAGTGCATATAAATATTATGCTACCGAGTCATTACTTAATTGCCATTCTAACATTTATCTTCATTGATTTTTGAAAGGCAAGTCTAATGGGTATTTGTTTCTTGTTCCAGTATTTTTTTTTTATTTCCTATATCCAGTACTTTTACTGATAATATATGGAGTAAAAAATTTTAATTGATTAATGCCATGATCGGATGGCATTTGTTACAGCACTTGAGAAGATCCATATTAATCAGGTTTCAATGTTTCAGCTACATGATTTACAAAAAGGTGGTACAGGGTAAAATTAGGTTTTTATCCCTTGCCCAACAAAGTTGATGAGGGGATCCGTCTCTCTATCCCTCCTTCTGTTCTTCCCTTGCCCAACAAAGTTGATGAGGGGATCCGTCTCTCTATCCCTCCTTCTGTTCTTCCCTTGCCAAACAAAGTTGATGAGGGGATCCATCTCTCTATCCCTCCTTCTGTTCTTCCCTTGCCCAACAAAGTTGATATGGGGATCCGTCTCTCTATCCCTCCTTCTGTTCTTCCCTTGCCCAACAAAGTTGATGAGGGGATCCGTCTCTCTATCCCTCCTTCTGTTCTTCCCACCTTAGGTTAGATATTGTGTTACGGTTCATATCTGAGAAACTACTTGTGACACATCAATCATCTTAGGTCAATAGATGCTTCTTGGAGAGTGATGCTGCTTCAGATGATAATTGGGTCACTCTGACCTACATCTATGCTTCAATGACCCAAAGGTTATAGTTGCATTAAGATTCATATCTGAGATATTTATTATTACATCTGGTACATCAATCATCTTTGGTCAGTGGATGCTTCTTGGAAAGTGATGCCGCTTCAGCTGATCATGATAATTGTGTCATTGTGACCTACATTTTATGCTTCACTATTCACTATTTAGATTGTTTATATTACACCCTAAGTAGTATAAAGTTATTTATCAATGAAGAAAATTATTTAAAAACTAAAAAAAAATCAAACATACAAAAATTATTGAGAATTAATATTTTGAAAATTAAACTGAATTTGGAAATTTAATTGCTACAGGCTTGGGGATTTAGTTTTCATTTCCGACTGTTCCCATCATGTTGTGTTTAGTTTTTTATTTGCTGGAGGTTTCTTACTTGTCCTGTTTCATGAATATTAATAAAAATACAAAATGTATAACAAGCAAGCCAGATTCTAATTTTTCTTCCTTGTGAAATGGGATTTAATTTCTTTCTCTTATATTTCACTCCAATTCCACTTTGACCTACATTTTGTGCATGAGTGGCTCAGATTAAAGTTTTTGTAAGAGTCCAGATCTCACACCCTACAATTCTTATAGGAATAATATTTTCTCTGTAGATGCATCTTGCAAAGTTTTGAAGTTCCAGATAAAAATTAGATCACTTGTCCTAGATTTCATGCTTGAGTTACTTATTCTAAAGTTTGTGTAACAGTCTAGATCTGAGATACTGCAACTTGTAGAGGATTCATATTAAGTAATTCATCTGTAATGGGTATTAGGCTCCTGATTGAACTAAGGTCACCTTAACCTACATTCATGCATGACTTGTTCAGATTTAAGTGTGTGTGTCAGATCTTGAATATTTAGCTTTTGATATACTAGAGAAGGACAAGAGGTTTAGCTGCTGTGTTGGGCTGCTTCCTTCTCATGTTACTATAATAGTGATACTGTTATGTTTATAATTTACATTAATGCAAAACTTCCTAGCAACAAAAAAAAAATTGAATATGTCTGGTTCATCTATCTGTTTATGTGCTGTATTTATTAGTCCCCTACCGGCATCGCCAAAGGGGACTTTAGGTTTGCACTTCGTCAGTCCGTCAGTCCGTCAGTCCGTCACACTCAAGTTTTCTGGACTTTTTTTCTAAACCGTTCCACATATTGAGCTAATATTTGGTATGTGAGTCTACCATCATGAGTTACAGATGAAGTTCGTGTTTGGTTCCGGTCCACTGAGTTTGGACGGAGTTATGGGACTTGGACTTTGACTATTTCGGTAGAATATCAGTTTTCCGGACTTTTTTTCTAAACCGTTCCACATGTTGAGCTAATATTTGGTATGTGAGTCTACCATCATGAGTTACAGATGAAATTCGTGTTTGGTTCCGGTCCACTGAGTTTGGACAGAGTTATGGGACTTGGACTTTGACTATTTCGGTAAAATATCAGTTTTCCGGACTTTTTTTCTAAACCGTTTCACATATTGACCTAATATTTGGTAAGTGAGTCTACCATCATGAGTTACAGATGAAGTTGGTGTTTGGTTGCGGTCAACTGAGTTTGGACAGAGTTATGGGACTTGGACTTTGACTATTTCAGTAAAATATCAGTTTTCTGGAGTTTTTTTCTAAACCGTTCCATATATTGAGTTAATACATGGTATGTGTGTCAACAATTATAAATTACAGATGAAGTTCGTGTTTGGTTTCGGTCCATTGATTTTGGACCGAGTTATGGGCCTTTGACTTAGAAAATTTTGGTAAAATATAGGTTTTCCAGACTTTTTTTCTTAACCGTTTCAGATATTAAGCTGATATTTGCATTGTTAATCAACTACTATGGGTTACAGATCAAGTTTGAGTATGGGTTGGGTCCATTGATTTTTGACGAAGTTATGGGCCTTGGGCTAGGAAAACTTTTCTTTAACTATTTTTGCTGGTATCACTGAATTATTCCACCGGTAGGGGACTCCTGTATTGCCTTGCAATACGATCCACACTTGTTTTAATCTGTTGTATACTTCTTTAAAGTTTCAAATGAATTCCTTATTATGCAAATTCCATTTTTTCACCTTTGAGTTTTAGTACTATATTTTAAGTACCAGGAAGTATTTAAAAATGTGCCAGCTTTCTGAAAAAAAATTATACTTAAAATAAAATATGTCACTAGAACTTTGAAAAGAAAGTCCATAGATGTGTACATATATTTCAATAAGGAAGATAAAAAATGAAACTTACGGTAAATAAATATGGGTATATGTCAACAAAACCAATAACATATGCAGTAATTAACAGGAGGACTTTCTGTGGCAAAAAATATGGCATTATACAGAATGGACAAAATGTGGTAACAGAAGCAGTGAGGACAGTAATTATTTTTGCCCTGCCCACGAATGTGGAAGGGGCAAATAGTGTTACCCTTGTCTGTCCTTCTGTCCGTACGTCCGTACGTCTGGTTAAGTTTTGCATTAAGGTACATTTCTCTGAAACTGTAAGGTATAGAACAATAATAGTAGGCCAGTAGGTAGATCTTTGATAGTATTATATACTTCACTAGGCACTTTGACTCTTTAACCTACAGTTCATGGTTGAGTGACTCTGGTTAAGTTTTACGTGTAAGTACGTTTCTCAATAACTACACATTATAAGACATTGATGTTTCATCAAATTAATTGCCTTGAGCAGTACTATCCAAATCATTGACAATTAGGTGGCTTTGACCTACATTTTACACTTCAGTGACTTTGGTTAAGTTTTGCGTTAAGGTCCATTTCTGGACAACTACAAGTTATAAGACATTGATGTTTCATCAAATTAATTGTCTTGATGAATACTACACAATAATTGACAATTAGTGGCTTTGACCTACATTTTATGCTTCAGTGACTTTGGTTAAGTTTTGCATTTAAGTTTGTTTCTCAATGACTATGTTTTGTAGCATCATGATATTTACATTCATCTATAGGAGAACTACCTGTTTCACCAAGCATTGGGTGTCCATGACCTACATTTTATGCTCGAATGACTTTGTTAACTTTTTGGGTTTAGGTCCACTTCTTAGCAACTACACACAATATTCCATCACAATTCACTGACAGAGGATTTATTTTATGCCCAATTGACTTAGGTCATCTTTTGCCATAGATTTATTGGGGGGGCATCCGTGTCTTACAGACACAATCTGTAGTTATAAACTAAATTGCTAACATGTCGTAATGAGGCCATAAATATTACCACCATTTTAATACCAACCAAAATTTGTACTATAATAAATCTATTTACATTTACTCCAAAAAAATATAATATTTTTGTTTTGCTAAACCCTACCCAGAAAAAATAACACTGCTACCCAAATTATTTCATTTCCACAATTCAAGAGAAATTATTTTTTTTTAGCTGATTTTTGTTGTTGTTGACATTTGTTATATTTTATATGATTTGAAAAAAATCCTTCCTACCCACACATGCCTGTGTAGATTCAGTTTAGGAGAACAAGCATTATGATCTAATTATTGCCCAAAGAAAGAACTGGACAGACTAAGGAAGCCATTAATGATTTTGGGTTTCATTTTTTCAGGAGTTAAATTTCATGTTTTGTGACCCATTTTAAATTCAATACAAGGTACATCATTGATTTTATAGTGCTGGTAATTGTGATCTTGTATAAAAAAGGCTACATAAGGTTGAATTTCGGTTGATAAGATCTATATAAAGGAGTTGTATACTTAATGTAGATCGACACTAATACACGGCGCATTCGATTGGCGCATTTGCGAATCACAAGTCAGATGCGGAATTGACCGGATTTCAAACCTGAATATTCCTTATTTGGCCTTTTCATTGTGATGTCATAATATATTGACATACACTTTCCCGCGAATTAGCTCCCTTTTACCATAAATATTGTCTGTTTCGTAAACTATATAAAATATTTCTCTTAATCAAACAGTGACATATAGATTTTATCAGCTCAACTTATACAAAATGTTATAGCTGAAATGTATACCTATGAAATGTAAAAAAATTAAAAAAAATCTATCTGATGTTTATTTCATATGAAAGCTAAACAATAAGCATGTTCTCACATACTGAATTTTCAAAGCCTGATTACAGAAAAAGATGATCGGTGACATATCATTTTTATTTTGTTTTTTGAACAAATGGGCTAAGAACTACAACATATCTTAAAATAAAAAAAATTGGTCTGATATTTTTATTAGGCTCGAACTACCTTAATATTATTTGAAGGGTAGTACATAAAAAGTCACTTGTTCAAGAATTTTAGGTGACAATTAAGATATTAAATTTTAACATTTTTAAGTACAGAGGGCTATAACCTCTCTTATAATTTAAGCAACTTAATGAATTTGAATATTGAAAAATATACATTACAAATAGAACATGTAATCAGTATTATAGAATTTATCAGACTGAAATCATTAAGGGTAAAAAAAAATGTTGCAATTATCTCTACCTTTTAAGGTCAAAATTAAATTCCTTTTATTTTTTTTCAACCAAAACTTGTTTTCTGAAATATGCCTGAAACTTAATTCCAATTGAAAATGCTTGTTCCTTTATATTGAAGTTATAAAGTTAAGAGCATGGGACCTAAAATTATGCTTTAAATTGATATTTAGGTATGCAAACATAGACATTCAGTTAAAAAAATGTATGTCCAATATCTGATACTTAATGGTATATGTTGGTGAGGGCTGACTGGCAAATAGGAAATATTTCAATATCAGTGAAATGACAGATCAAACAATTAGCAATTAGTCTTATCCAGTAATCTAATTCTTCACACAGTTTATAAATGTCTTTATGATTACTCTTGTCCTTGATCAATGTGAAGATTGAGTGAGATATGTCCTGTGTAATCACAGTGTATTTTCACAGTTACACAATAAAAGTTTAATTGATTTGAGTTTTTATTTTCACTTTTTAGCTCACCTGGCCTAAAAGGCCAAGTGAGCTTTTGCCATCACTTTGCGTCCGTCATCCGTCCGTCGTCCATCCGTACGTCAACAATACATGTCTGCTGTTACTAAAAATAGAACAAAGGGGTAAATTGCTGTATTTTGCAAATAACTCGAAAACGGTTACAGATATCAAAAATCTGACAGGAGTAAAAATGATCAACATGGCAAGATCTACCCGCCCTGCAATTTTGAAGAAAATCTGAAAACCTGTCTTAGAGTTATTGCCCTTTTTCCGTAAAATTTTCAAAATCTTAATAGTTTTTATTTTTGATTTGAAAAACTATAACAGATAGAGGTCAACTTTAAATAGCAAAAATGTTCAGCATATGAAGATCTACCCACCCTGAAATTTTGAAGAAAATCCAAAACCCCTTGTAGGAGTTATTGCCCTTTTTTCACTGTATTTTTAACATTTTTGTATTTTTCGTCTTTTATTTCCAAAACTATAGAAGATGAAGGTAAAGTGTAAAATGATGAAATGTTTGCCATGCTGTGGTGAATTCAAAACTGTCATTGAAAATAGTTTGTTGACCTCCATTTTCAAAAATGGCTGCCAAAAAAGGACGGGAAAAGTCAATATTGTCTGATTTCAATGAAATTTGGTTTCCAAATAGATATTGATGTTGCGACTTCAAAACCGATGTTGAAAATTTTTCGTTGACTGCCATTTTCAAAATGGGCGCCAAAAAAGGCGGGAAAATTCAACATTGTCCGATTTCAATGAAATTTGGTTTCCAAATAGGTATTGATGTGGCAACTTCAAAACTGATATTAAAAATTGTTCGTTGACTGCCATTTTCAAAATGGCTGACAAAAAAGGCGGGAAAATTTAACATTGTCTGATTTCAAGGAAATTTGGTTTCCAAAAAGTCATTGATGTTGCGACTTCTAAACTGGTGTTGAAAATTGTTCATTGACCGCCATTTTCAAAATGGCCGCCAAACAAAGGCAGGAAAATTCAACATTGTGTCATTTCAATGAAATTTGGTTTCCAAATAGGTATTGATGTGACAACTTCCAAACTTATGTTCAAAATTGTTTGTTGCTTGCCATTTTCAAAATGGCCACCAATTAGGCGAAATATTCAACATTGTCCGACTTCAATAAAAGCAAGAATGTTTTTTTTCAAAAAAGTTCAACAAAGACATATAGTAAAACATTATCAGACTTTAAATACAGTTCAAGATATTGGTTGTGTTTGAGCTACCAAAGTTGAAGAGACTGAAGTTAACTGTATAACTTACAATTTTTCCTTGATTGTGACAAATAAAAACCAGGTGAGCGATACAGGCTCCTGGGAGCCTCTGGTTTTCTTTAATACGTTTTTTTTTAACTCTTGTATGAATGTGTTTATTAACCATGAAAGGATATGGGGTAAATGTACATGAGAAAGTCTCTACAAATATGTGGTAAAACAAGCAAAAGTACAGCAATTTTATTGTTCTTCATCTTGAAGTCACCATGAGACTTTTTGATTTTCTCATATCTGATAGTTAGCATGGTTAGTTCAAGATGGCCCTACATCCATGTAAATGCTCGATTGTCAACATGAAATTTATAACTGGCAAAGTGTTCTTACACCCGCTGTCATCCCTTGCCTGGCGAAAGTTTCATAGAAGACCATTACAACATACAAACAACCATAAAATTTATGTATAATATGCCCCCTTTGGGCCCTTTATTCTGGAAAATTATTATGATAATTATTATATTAGTAGTTAGTAGTTAATTATATGACAAACAAATGAAGAAGTTCTCTTTATATTTTCAGATATACCAAGATAAGAATGTCACATATAAACTATTCCAGTGTACCGCTGGACGATCAGTTTGATGAGGAGTTCATAGATCAAGGGAGAGAAATCCATGACAGTGATACTATCTGTGCTACAAATCTTGAAATCCAGAGACAAAATCCATGTCAGAATTGTTGTGAAATGCCTCAAATTCCTGCTTGTAGCTGTGATGTCTTGTCAAAATTGCCCAAAATTGCTAAAATTTTAATTGCCATTGTGGTCATTTTTATGTTCGCAGGGCTTTGCGTAGGTCTTGGAAGTCTTAGCGTGTTTGTATTAAAACCTGGACCAGTATTAGATAAATCATACCATGCTTTTTCTATTCCAAACCATGAAGCATCATTAAATTTTGAAGCTTTCAAACTAGCTTCAAGTCATAATGTGACAAAGTATTACGGAAAGTTTCAGAGAAAAAAACGCTCGCTTTCTGATATGCTTCATCATTCCAAACATCAGATCATATATAGTTATGAACAGTCATTTGTTCAGTGGAAATTACAAGTTGTTTTTCTTGCTGAAGGCGACGACGAAAAAAACATATTCACAAAAGAGCGCTTGGAATATATCCACGACATAGAA
>MJUU01010879.1:52547-67801 GCA_002080025.1 Modiolus philippinarum
ATAACTTTGGTTCCAGTGAACGGATCATTTTCAAATTTTAGTATGATGTTTCTTGGCACATGCTTTAGCCCAGGCTATAATTTTATGTTCCAGGCCCTGCCCGTTTTAGAAAAAGCGGCCAATAGGGGTTAAATTGGTTGTTTTCACATATTTGACTGTAGAATCTTTATTATTTATCGGATTTTGATGGGGTTTCTTTCAGTAAACTCCTTAGAAAATTTACAATCTGGAGTATGCCAACGGATTTCACGTGGCATGTACCGTTCACGAGATAAATGGGTCCAAAAGGGGCGAATTTCAAAAATTTCATTTTTTTATTTTAAGTCCGATTTCGATGCAATTTTTTCCAAAGGATTCCTTATGAAAAATTATCATAGCGCTCTTCTATTAGATTTTTGGTAACTTGTTTCCTTACCCAGCTATGGGGGCCGAAAGGGGGCCAAAATCGTAAATTTACAGACAACCTTAAATTTTTATTTTTCATCGGATTTCCATGGGATTTTTTTCTTTGTATTCCTCTTGATGTAAGCTTTCAGTTTCCTAACAGCGGATTTGGCGTAGCTATTACCGTTTCCGAGCTATGAGGGGCAAAAGGGGGGCCAAAATGGTAAATTTACAGATAACCTAAAATTTTTATTTTTCATTTGATTTCGATGGGATTTTTTTCTTTGGATTCCTCTTGATGTAAGCTTTCAGTAGTAAGTCAATGGATTTGGCGTAGCTCTTACCGTTTCCGAGCTATGAGGGGCCGAAGGGGGCCAAAATGGTAAATTTACAGATACACAATGTAACCTAAAATTTTTATTTTTCATTTGATTTCGATGGGATTTTTTTCTTTGGATACCTCTTGATGTAAGCTTTCAGTGATATGTAAAACGGATTTGGCCTAGTTCTTACTGTTTCCGAGCTATAAGGGTTCACAGGGACCAAAACTGCAAATTTGCAGATTACCTAAAATTTTTATTTTTCATCACATTTCGATGGGATTTTTTTCTTTGGATTCCTCTTGATATAAGCTTTCAGTGGTATGTCAATGGATCTGGCATAGGTCTTACTGTTTCCTAGCTATAAGGGGTCTAAGGGGCTAAAATTGCATTTTTTTTCGAAATACAAATTAATATGCAATTTTATTTTTGATCAGATTTTGATGGAATTTTTTTCTTTTGATTTCTCTTGATATAAGCTTTTAGCAGCATGTCAATGGATTGGACGTAGCTCTTACCGTTTCCGAGCTATAAAGGGTCAAAGAGGAATCATAAGGAGCCATAAGGGCTAATTTTTATTTTCCCTAGTTTGTGTCCAGCTAATAACTGGGTCAATCTCCTTATTATGTCCATCTAATTATTGTGTCAAGCTCTTTCCTATGTCCATACTCACTTTAAATTACACTTTTTTCAAATTTCAGTGGACGACATGCTGCGGTCGTTTCATGCTGCGCTAGGCATAGCCCTTTATTTTTATTTGGAAACCTGAAGAAATTGAAATCCAAGAAATTTTGCTTGAAATCCAAAGCTCTGTGCTTCGCTGATTTAAGCTTCATTATTAGACCCTTTCAGGAATTAGTTCTTCATCAGCTTTATAGTTTTGGTTTATAGTTTTCCAAATGTTTGGATTTGATCTGTACTGAAGAGAAATACATCGTTGCATAGTTGTCAAAATGTAAAACTGCCACTTATAGACAGCTGATCTACCTTAAATAAGGAGAAAACTATATTGTATTTTAAGCTTAGCGGACATAAATTGTAGATTTTACTGTTGCAAATTGAGTTTACCTAGTGACACATCACCATCCCTAGGTAAACGGATATTTGTGACCTTAAAATCAAGATATAAGTGTGCAAAGCTTAAAATAATAGATGAATGATTAAACTGTGCATTTTCCAAGATGGCGGACCATCTTCAGTTACGGCTTTCAGATTGTGGATTTTACTGAAGATTTTATCCAATCAGAATCAATGTTACAAAAATATTGCATTAGTATGGTTGTTTTATTTTTATTTTCAGGATATTTTTCACCATATATAAAGAGAAAGGAACAGACAAAGAAGTTTAAAGACTTTGTTTTGTCTTATATAGAAATGTTGTCTTCATCTTCTACCGAGTAAGTAAATCGGCTAGCTGAAATGAAAATTTTGAAAATTAAGGAAACAGAAACAGAAGCCACAAATTTAACAAATATAATGCTACAAAAAAGAGCACAAGTAGGGTAAACTCACAGGTGTTCTGGAAGGTATGCATGATCTGCTACATGGGTGGCACCATTTATGCTATGAAGGGAAAGCTCTACTCTTTGTGCTCAAACTTTTGTTTTAAATTTTTGTATAAAGAATAACTTCTATTACTATAAATATGAGAAAAGTAATAATTTGCTTCTTTACAAACATAACCTGAATATCTTTTTTTAGCTCACCTGACCAAAAGAGTCATTGTAATGGAGCTATTGCCATCACTTGGCATCCTACAGTTGTCTATCTGACTGTCTGCTTTTCACATTTAATCTTCTGAAACCAATGAGGCAAATTTAGAAATGATGTGTGGAAGGTCTTTTACAAGGATTGCTCTCATTTTGTCCCAATCCAACTAAAAAACACAATTTCTTGCCATACCATTTATGTAGCATTCCAATTTTAATGCCCCCGTGACAAAATGTGGGGGCATATTTTTTTACCCTCGTCCATCCCTCTGTCAGTATTTCTGTCCGTATGTCCGTCCCTCCGTCCAATCTCTGATAAGCTGCTATTCCGGATTTCTCCTTCCACAAAATAAATGCCACATTTTGTGCCATTTTATCGAAATGAGCATTTTGGAACTGTTATTCCTGACAACTCCTCCCACAATATTAAAGCTACATTTATTTTACTTTGCACAGTGATTATGCATGGATTGAAGATGTACATATTGTCACATTCCAGATTTTGACCACAATTTAATTTGTGATTGTGGAGGGGTGGTAGTTGGAATTTGCCATTTTATTAAAATGTGTGTTATGGAACTGTTATGCGGGTTATCTCCCCTCACAATGTCAGAACTACATTTCTTTAAGCATACACAATGATTAGGCATGATTTAGATGTGCATATTGTCACAAATCAGATTGTGTATTTTGTGGGGTGTAGGTTCTTGAAATTTATTTATCAAGTGCCTAGAAAGTAGATGTCCTCTTTATAATGCAACTGTGGGGGCATCATATGTGTCTTACAGATACAAACAGAGTAGCTATATTTTATCCAAAACTTGAATATAAATGCACAATGAAAAACATGATAATGGCAGCGGGGGCATTTACTCTCTCTAGTTTATATTTATTTGGTTAATTTCCATTGTATTACTTGTAAAAAAAGGGGTTAATTGACAGTTTTCCACCAAATTTTAAATTAAGTAATCTTAGAAATGAGAGTTGCAAACAGCAGCTTTATACCAGCTATCAAAACTGAAGTCCAAAAACATTGTCAACAAGAAAACAAAAAGAACAAACACATGAGACAGCATCAAACAAGCACAGAAATATAGTTTCCACAACGAGAACTAGTTGATTATGAAATTTCTCACATCGAGTTAAATAAATTTTGCAAATGTTTGAAAGCGAGGCTTGCCGAGCTTTTAAACATTTGAAAATTTATTTAACGAAATGTGAGAAAAATCATAATTAACGTGTTTAAGTTGTGGAAATTGTATCTCTAATGACTGGTAAAAAAACACCGAGGATTGTATTCCGAATAAATTTGGTGGGAAATTTCATGAAACTTGTTCTCCTCTCTAGCAAGGAGAACAAATATTCCCACACTGTTCAGGAAATGTGAAAACTGGATAGAGAAAATAAGATAACAAACACAATACTGTATTGACACAATGTCAGCCAATACAGTATCAATGTAAAAAGTGACTAACATAACATATCCACCATGAAATGTACACTGCATACATTGGAGGTGTACCGGTAGTTATATTGCTACCAAGAAAGGGTAAGTTCACAATTGGGAAGTTGAAATCATCCCTTTAATCATACAGTTTAGATTTCAAATGTCCATCTGTCAATCTACAACAAAAGATCTGAAGTAAGAAGCAGAAGCAGATCAGTGTCAGTAATCCCATTAAATTACAAGCTTATTGAGATGAAAGGATGTTCCCAGGTTATATTTATGTATTTTTGTCAGATTTTCTGACTTCTGTGGTTTTATCCGTTTAAAAGCTTAATATTTTTTTGCCGGATGACCCCCTAATTTTTTTCCATAATTTCCTTTTATATCCCTTTTGGAACATTGTTAAAAAATTTTATTCAATTAGAGTTTTTTTGTCACATTCATTATTGAATAAACATTCCTCATGTTAAACATGTTAAACCTATGAAAAATGCAGAGGAGTTCAGTTTTTGCCAAACACTTGTATCTCAAAAATTCTTTTGGTAACCTATCAATTTTTTGGCTTATTTTTTTTTCTTTCTCAGTTTTCTAATAAAANCATTTAATTACTGTATCAAGCTCTTTACTGTGTCTTCATTCATTTGAATTGCAGTCATGTTCAAATTTCAGTATTCGACATGCTGCGGTCGTATCATGCTGCGCTCGGCGTAGCCCTTTATTAAGCAATTTTTATGGCATTTTATAATAAACTTATACAAGTAGTTTGTCCTAGAGAAGTCTTATTAAGTGTCAAGACTGATGTTTTCCTTCCTGAATAAATCAATAGCACAAACAAGAAGCTAGTAAATTAAAAAATTGACAATAAACTCAATAAAGACAGGAAAAATACACTTCTCAGGAGATTTTTATTTAGGTTAAACACTTTATAGATCTAAAATGCATACTAACAAAATTTATACATAACAGTTATCATGCATGTCATGGTTATAAAAATGAGTTTTACATGTTAATATTTATACCCTTAGAATGATACATGGTTACAGGATACAGTGGGGGGTCAGTTGTTTAATTAATTTGCTGACCAAATAAAGCTGTTTACCCCCTCCCTTTACTGGGGTACCAGTATTGGGTTAATGCATGAATATTTGGGAGTTCTGTTCGAGAAATATTCTATATTTCATAATAATGCTTACTAGTTCAATGTAACTACATTGTATGTTCTTTGATTTGATACTCAAACATGCAATACCCCTTGCCAGCTCTGAATTCTGTATTTGAACGTGTTTACTATTATATACAATTTATTTTTGATGTTAACCTGCTCTGCTTAAAATTAATATAACCTGCCATGGGCGACTGTAATTAAATAGAATTCACTAAATTTATGCTAGATTTTGGTTGCTCTCTGTATTTAGTATGCTTAAATTTCACATTTGCTCAGGGGGAACCTGCAAATCGGATATCCCGATCTTTAATTTTAGTCGAGTGTAAGAACCAAGGGAAAGTAAAACTTGCCATTCCTTGTGGATTATTCAACTGGACGTCAAATAATTCACGGAGTTAGTTATGGTAACAATTATGACGTCGAACAAATCGGAACGTCAGATTGGACGTTTACCCGTGTAAGACAGCTTCACACAACCCTGTCTTCTATGGGCTGTCTTACACAGGAAACAGCCATTTACGGAAGAAAAATTTATCTTGCTTTGTTTATTTTTGTGTCACCTGCGTTCATGCAGTGGTGACATATAGGATCACTATCCATCTTCTTGTGTCATTGTTGTAGGCGTCTGCATCACAAAAATTTCTGTTTCATTTTTCTCAGGAACCATGTATCTGAGCCTTCTGCAATTTGATATGGAGTATCAGTATGGGGACCTATACCGTGTAAGAGAGTTTGGGATCTCTCACATGCTCACTTCCTGTTTTACGGAAATTTTTGTTTTATTACGCTGACAACACATGTCTTCCTTGGAAGATTTACTACTATTAAGTTATTTTTCTATCTTATTTAATTAAATTTAATTACTTTTTTATGTTTTTGGTATCTATAATGTTAAAAGGAGCATTCTGATTTTGTTTTATTTCAGGATAAATTTGTTTCTGATGTTATTTTCTTATTTATTTCAGCAAGGTGAAAGTTTTGTATGGTGGCAACGAGATTTTTGACTATGAAGTTAACAGTGTATTTTGGAGTGATGTAAAGTTGGCGTCTATTAGTTTAGCAGCTATCGTCTTTTTCATGTTGATCCTGACATCATTTTCACTATGGTTGACATTCTTCGGAGTTCTTAGTATTCTACTCTGTTTTCCATTGGCTGTTTTTTTCTATCATACAGTATGCAGGGTTGCAGCGTTTGGTATCCTGAATGGAGTAGCTGCCTTTGTTATTATTGGAATCGGTAAGTTTTTTTGCAACCTTAAAAACTTTTAGATGTTATAATGGTATGGCACTGTCGTCGGCGTCATTGTTTGTAGATACATTTGTTTTTGGTCAATAATTTCAGATCCTGCTGATCAATCCTAATGAAATTTTAGCACAATGTTCCTTGGCACAAAAGAAAGGCTGGGATTGGTTTTGGATATTGTGAATCCTCCTGTTCTTAAAAAAAACACAAAAAGGGAAAAATTGTGTGTTTCCACATGTTCGACTATAGAATTTTTATTATTTATCTGATTCTGGTGGGTTTCTTTCGGTGTGCTCCTTTTGAAAATTTCCAATCAGTATTCTTGTGGCAAGTATTGTGTAATTCTATAATGTACCATTCAGGGCAAGGTGTAGTTTTGCACTTAAGTTACATTTTATGGCCATTAAAAGTGCCTTACTTTTTTCTTCTCAAATTACAATTTATGGCCCAGAGGTATAGGCAAGTCTGCATTAAAGAGAACAAATTATATACTTTATGTTTTAGGTGTGGATGATGTGTTTGTGTTTATCAATATTTTTCGTCAAGCTACAAATATGAAAACAGCTGAAGAAAGAACAAAACATACACTAATTACAGCCGGGAAAGCCACGTTCTTCACGTCGTTCACAACTGCAGCTGCATTTGCTGCTAATACAGCATCATCGGTAGGTTAATTTCTAAAACAGTTTACTTTGGCTTCTAATCATGCTAATACAGCATCATTGGTAGGTTAATTTGTAAGAAAGTTTAGTTTGGCTTCTAATCATGCTAATACAGCATCATCGGTAGGTTAATTTATAAGACAGTTTACTTTGGCTTCTAATACAACATCATCGGTAGGTTAATTTGTAAGACAGTTTACTTTGGCTTCTAATCATGCTAATACAGCTTAATCAGTAGGTTGATTTGTAAAACAGTTTACTTTGGCTTCTAATACAGCATCATCGGTAGGTTAATTTATAAGACAGTTTACTTTGGCTTCTAATACAACATCATCGGTAGCTTAATTTGTAAGACAGTTTACTTTGGCTTCTAATCATGCTAATACAGCTTAATCAGTAGGTTGATTTGTAAAACAGTTTACTTTGGCTTCTAATACAGCATCATCGGTAGGTTAATTTGTAAGACAGTTTACTTTGGCTTCTAATCTAATCATGCTAGTCATGCTAATACATTGTATAGCATCATCGGTAGGTTAATTTGTAAGACAGTTTACTTTGGCTTCTAATCATGCTAATACAGCTTAATCAGTAGGTTAATTTGTAAGACAGTTTACTTTGGCTTCTAATACAGCATCATTGGTAGGTTTGTAAGACAGTTTACTCTGTCTTTGGCTTCAATACAACATCATCGGTAGGTTAATTTGTAAGACAGTTTACTTTGGCCTCAAATACAGCATCATCAGTAGGTTTGTAAGACAGTTTACTTATGCTTCTAATACAGCATCAGTTGCTTATTTACCACCTTACTTACTGCCAAAGTTTTGTGTGTGCATCCGTCCATTCCACAAAAGTCTCCAATTTTGGAACAAAAGCATGTACTGCCTTTAACTTGGTAAGTAAAGTTGTTCATTACAAAACTCAGGTCAAGTTCGATTTATGGTCCAGAAGACCACTGTTCTGGAGTTATTGCCCTTGAGATTTTTTTCAAAAACAAGGGAGGGGTATCAGGTAATCAATCATTGCAATTTTTTTTAATTTAGGTTAATTTTCTCATAACTCTCTTACTATCTTATCTATGGACAAACTTCTTTATAAGACCAAATCTCTCTGGACAAACGGTGAAATTGAAAGGAGTTTTTACTGTAGGTATTTGCGATGGGTAAATGTTGGCAAGACAACTTACAAAAGCTAAACAAGTTGAAATGCAATACTGTGGGTTCCAATTTTTGTGGATTTCATGGTTCTCTAAAACCACGAAATTAAGTTCCCAGTGAAATGCATTTTTCCCTAGAGTTTTACTACAGATTTTGAAACCATGTATTGACATACCCATGAAATAGTGATATTTACAGTGATTTTGTTTCCTTCAAATTGCAGCCGAAATTCGGCTGTTTCCCCCAGAGGTAATTTCCCAACTCTCCGTTTTTATTTCCCAAAGTTGAATAACTCGAATAATTCAAGCCCTCTCTGTATCCGATTTTCTCCTTCTACAATGGCTTGAAGACACGATGTTCATTGGACGCGTCAGCTCCTAACAGGAGAGGTTGACCAATGAAATATCGCCGAAGTTTTGAGACTGCGCAAAGCGATTTCTTGTCAATTTACACATTTAATTATGTAAATAAAAGTCGTATCGTGTGTAATTATGTAATTATTTAAAGCCACCAATAAACACAGCGGGGCATGTTTCATCCGTATTGAAAAATATTCAACATGTAACAAGTGTACGAACATAATATATAAAATGTATCAAATGTTTATCATGTGTATTTGTATATAATCTCGTACGAAATATATAGCGTATCAACAAATTGAAAGAGAGCTTGTTCCAGCAAATGATTTTTTCATAAAAATCGTCAAAATTAAATAAATTAATATTTTTGAAACAAGATGATTTTCAATCTTTTTTTAAAAGTAATTTACAAACAAAGGATGTGGCAGGTTATGCAGGAAAGATAATTTTGGTGAAACAGAATTACATTTTTGATAAGAATTTAACATCAAAATATTTGACAAACGTAACATAATTTTGTCAAGCTATATTGTGTATTCGGTTCAAGTTATGTGAAACACTCCATTACAAGGAAGTATATGGACAATATACGTCCTTCTCCATGCTTAATTCAATCGACTAAGGCATTAAATCCTTTCATACTTTGATTTTTTTTTTCAAACTTTCCGGGGTTATTTTCTGTATACTAAATAAATGCACAAGAAAACTAATTAAAGATGTTAATTGTTTATTTATTATCTGTTTATTGAATCTCTAGAATATGCAAGTAAATGTGTAACACCCGGTTGTCTGACGAAACCACAATAAACAAATAAAATTTGAGCACGAATTTTGCGCAAAAATAATAAAAATCCTCTTAAATGGATTTGTTATCGCTGCTTGTTTTTTGCAACCTTATATAGAACACCTGCTGTGTAAAAGTCTTTTACACATTAGTGTAAAAAATTGCACCCCGGGTAATGATACAGAAAGCCGCGGGTTATGATACAGAGTTAACAGACGATATTTCTCCCACAATTCATAGCGATAAGACATCTGATTGACACGTTTTTGTAGTACATGCATTCAGGCGTTAATGTAGCGATCGTAGTGAGTGGAATATAACGACTGGATTATTCGGGTTAAAAGTTGAAAAAAAATCTTCCCAAAACACGTTGTTGACTATGTCTATGTCAACTGAACATGTCTAAGTACTTGAATAATGGGGATTTCTTTCATGCGCACATATGATGTAGATTCTTCACCAGTTCGGGTCAGCTACGAACTTTGTCCGGAAATGGAGTCCTCCATACAAATGGATGAAGATTACATAACATACAAGTTTAGCTTTTCTAAAAAGCTACCGGCTCTTAGCTTTTTTACTCAATAAAGATATATGATATGTGAAGTGTGTGCCTCCAGTGTTCGATTTTGGTCAACAACCCATACAAAATTATATCAAGATAAAACGAGCTGTTAAGTGTTCCAATAGACTATGTTCTAGGTTCATGGTTTAGGCACGGACCTCTTGATTTGACTAATCTCCAGTAATTTCTATAGGGAGTGTACATGGATTTTTACCCATGCAGATATGGGGTGTTCCTTGATTGGAGGAATATCTGGTACACTCTACAGTACAAACAGAGGCATTCAGTTAAAAATCACTCTGGTCCGACAATTTTCACCCTTGTCACCCGGAATTCACAGGTTTTGTCGGTGTTTGTCCGGCAAAATTGTCGGAAAAATTTCACCCAAAAAATCGTCGGTAATTTTCTTTGATGTTGGGTCAACTGATAAATGCCGGTGAAAGTCGGACTTCCACCAGAATTGTCGGAGTTTTAGTGTCCTAATTGTCTCTTCAAAAGTTTTAGGATAATATCAAGAGGAAAAAATTAACTCAATGACAACCAGGTTTCATGTGACTTCCCTTTCAAAATCATATTTCCGAACGTATTAATAAATGCCACGAATAAAAAAAGACAATTGGATGGCTTCGACGAGACATATACCTATGTAAAAATATCTCCTCAATTTCCATTTGACGGACACGTCTAATTTCAAAACGTAAGCCTCCGTAGATTCTCATACTGACACGCTAGAATGTTCGGGTTGCACGAAATTGAACCATAGAATTTCTATTTTTATGACCAATCAAAATACAGTTTAGCGGATTCCCCCTAAAGATAGGCTCGCACCTATTGTTTGTGACAAAAATAGGAGCCAAAGACGTGGTCTCTTCATAAATTCGCCGAGGCATTTCAGAATTAAATTATTAGATTCTATCTAAGCAAAAAGGAACTTTTATACTATTGGAAACTTTTTTTCGGATAAAACACTTTTATGAAGATGTTAGCATAAAAAAATGAGAAAAGTTCACCGTCTGTTGAGCGTGACATCGTGTAAAAAATAACAAATGCTTTTATGGAATGTTAAGTAATTCTTGGAACTGAATATTCACTGAAATATTCCCTGCAAGGATATGTGAATATTGATTTTCTCTGAAGCTATTTTTCTTGTGATTTTTTTTTAATTCAAAGTTATTAATAGCATGCTCTTTATAGGTCGTCACTCACTAAGATTAACCTTGACCTAACAAAACCAAATTACGCAATTTTAAGGCTGATGTTCGTGCAAATTATTTAATAAGTAACAATTTTTTTTATATAATATGATCTTTTTAACAACTTTGAGTTCTGACAGTCACATATATAATTCACGATGTTCATACCAATTATAAGTTATTTTCTGCCATACGCATAATATTTTTTAAAAATACCATCTCGATATTCCGACTATTTGAAATATGAAAAGCAAGCTTTTCCAAATAATTAACTACAATTAGAGATAATTACTTCATATACACAAGTAGATAAATGTTGACAAGTGCAATTAACAACAGCAGGTGAGTTAATCCTCTGTTTATCAGTTTCTCGGACATCCGTGAATGTCGGGTTTGTTGTCAGACATTCATCCCGTTTCACACACAATTCACCGACGTCGGATTTGAGTGATTTTCAACTGACTGCCTCTGTTTGTACTGTACATACATTTTAAACAGATGAATTCCCGAGAATTCGTAATGTTGCCAATCACTTTAATTATATGTCTCTGTGATAACAGAACTAATCACTCGGTCATCAAGTGAATAAACGTCTCTTTTTCTCAAAGTCATTTAATTACACACCATGAAATAAAAGGGGCAACAGGAACACCTAGAGTCGCATCAATCTGCTAGGGAACTACACAGGAAAAACACAAATATGTTACAACGATGGACACTCGGGACAGTTATCCACGTTATACCATTGGGTTCGGAACGACCTACTATGATGATTGTAAAAACGACCCAGCAATGTTTTATTACGGGATTGTTGAACATACTTTACATTGTTCTAACTTTAGACCAATCAAGGAAGAGAAAACTATTTATTTCATTTGGGATTGTAATTTTTAGCCCATACAAGTTCAGAAAGTATTCACCCCAGGCTAACTTCCGGCGACTGATTATTTATACCGGCTCCCGGGGGAGCCGGTAATAACCATAAATTTTTTTTACAAAAAAAGTTGGTTTCTTTTCCCAACAATATACTGTAGCTGATGGTGTAAGCTGATACCAAATGTGTCCCAACAGCAATTTCTATTCATAAAAGCTGTCAAAACGTGATAAAAATGGGTATATAAAAACAAAACCTATACAATAAAGCCAAGGCTAACAAATACTGACCCCACAAAATTTATTTCAAAATTTGTAACGAATGTTTGGGCTGGGACTTGACATGAATTAATAAAACCTCTTCCCCAAAGCCCAACATAGTAAACCTGATTATCAAAAACCCAGTGAACAAGGGATAGTACTTACTCTTCATTATTTATTGTCCTTCATAGAACAACAGATCAATGGAGGTTTAATGATGCAAACTCCTTAAATACTAGAATAGTCAACAATGAGACTTTATTTTTCACACAGCAAAAGAGGTATTTTATGCAAGCATAGTGGTCTGATTGGTAAACACTTTTCTTACACAAGTGTAGACACAGAAATGTCTCGCCTGTATATGCATATCTTTACCAAAATAATTAGTAATGGCTACATGACAGGTGCCAGACTGGCATGTGCACACCTAGATGTAACAGTAGACCAAATATGATGCCTGTAAGTGTTCTAGTTAAAGAGAAATGATCAAAGTTAATGAACCATGAAATTGAGGTCAGGGCTACCTGACATGTGCCAGACTGGCATGCACCAACCTAGATGTAGCAACAGACCAAATATGATGACTCTAGGTATCATAGCTACAGAGAAATAAGCGTTGAAGTAAAGAAATGCTCAGAGTCAATGAACCGTGAAATTGAGGTCAGGGCTACATGACAGATGTCAGACTGGCATGTGCCTACCTTGATGTAACAGTAGACCAAATATGATGACTGCAAGTGTTCTAGTTAAAGAGAAATGATCAAAGTCAATGAACTATGAAATTGAGGTCAAGGCTAAATGACAGGTGTCAGACTGGCATGCATCCATCTAGATGCAGCAATAGACTAAATATGATGACTCTAGGTATCATAGCTACAGAGAAATAAGTGTTAAAGCAAAGAAATTTTCAAAGTCAATGAACCATGAAATTGAGGTCAAGGCTACATGACAGGTGTCAGACTGGCATGCACCCACGTAGATGTATCAATAGACCAAATATGATGACTCTAGGTATCATAGCTACAGAGAAATAACTGTTAAAGTAAAGAAATGTTCAAAGTCAATGAACCATGAAATTGAGGTCAAGGCTACATGAAAGGTGTCAGACTGGCAGGCATCTGCCTAGATGTATCAATAGACAAACTATAGTATGTCTATATATTACAGTATCTCAGAAATTGACATGAATTTAAAACTATGTCGCAAAATTTACAAAGTCACTGAACCGTGCAAATGAGGTCGAGATCAAATGACAAGTGGCAGACTGGCATGCACCTACTAAGATACATCAATACACTTAATATAATGGATCTATGTATGAAATCAACTTGAATGTGAAACTATGTCGCAATTTTTATGAAGTCACTGAACCATGAAGACAAGGTCAAGGTCAAGGTCATCTGAAACATGTGATGCTGGAAAGCTTACACCATCAGCTACCTGTGGACAAAAGATGTTGCATATAAGTAATATACATTAAAAGTTATTAAGGTTTTATGAAAGGTTACGCCACCGCCGCTGGACAGTAACACCTATGTCTAGCTTTCAGCGACTTTCGTCGCAGGCGAGACAAAAAGCAGTCCAGTAAGTAGGGCCTCATTAAAAAAGATTACTGGAAGGCCTCAGAGAGAGTTCCATTGAAACTGCCAATATTTGTTAGTATTTTGTTATAAAAAAAAAATTCCCAACTTTGAAAATACTGCGATAAATTTTCCCAAACTGAAAGGTAGAGGTAGCTTTGAAAAAAGGTAACAAAATCACTGATTTATGAAAACCACGAAAATAAAAGTATTTCCACAGTAGTAAATTTAAGATAAAATAGTACAGTAATTACAGTCTGAGGGGATTTTCTCTCCTGTATAAATCCTAATATTAAATTCTAATATGGCAAAAATGAAAACAATGTCAACTAGCCATGAGTAAATATCTGATGATCATGATAGACGTCACAATAGTCTTTTAAAATGGCACTGAAATAGTCGAGGTTGTAAATTGGCTGATGTCCTCCTCATTCACTAAATGTCATATTAAAATGTCTTTCAGTAGCTTATAGTCAATTTACAAATAGTTGTCCATTATTTTCATTTATTTTACCCCTCGTTTGGCTTTACTATGCTATGAGGACAATGCGTAAAATATCAATGAAAATAATGGGCACCCATATGTAAATCTCAGTCTAACCACTAGCTTCATGTATTATGTCTTAAGAACAAGTGCAAAATACATGTAGTTAAGATTATGTCTGTGTCTGTCACTAGTTCAGTTGGTCTAGGCAATAGTTGACCCCTGTAGACAACTATGAAAATGACCTCCCATGCATTTAGTAAGTACCCTGTTCGCACGTGTAATCATTTTCAATACCATTGATAATTATACTCCCCGCTTTGCGGGAGGTATATAGTGTTCATGGTGTCCTTCTTTCTGTCTTTCCGTCTGTCTGTCCGTCCTCCCTTCCATCCGTCTGTCCGTCCTTCATTCCGTCTGTCTGTCTATCATTCCTTCCATCCGTCCATCCGTCCTTCCTTCCGTCCCTTTGTCGGTCGGTCCATCCGTCAGTCTGTCCATCTGTCAGTCAGATATTTACTCATGGCTAGTTGACATTGTTTTCATTTTTGCCATATTAGAATTTAAAATTAGGATTTATACAGGAGAGAAAATCCCCTCAGACTGTAATTTCTGTACTATTTTATCTTAAATTTACTACTGTGGAAATACTTTTATTTTAGGACATCAATTTTCGTGGTTTTCATAAATATCACTATTTCATGGGTATGTCAATTCATGGTTTCAAAATCTGTAGTAAAACTCTAGGGAAAAATGCATTTCACTGGGAACTTAATTTCATGGTTTTAGAACACCATGAAATCCACAAAAATTGGAACCCACAGTATTGCATTTCAACTTTCTGTACCCAAAAGGTGGTATCCACTACTCGTCCTAAACCACTGATTGGAATTTCATGAAACTTATGCATCTAGTTTCTATTTCAGATTCCAGCAGTACATCAGTTTGGTTTGTTTATGTTGTTTATTTGTGTTTCAGATTCAAGCAGTACATCAGTTTGGTTTGTTTATGTTGTTTATTTGTGTTTCAGATTCAAGCAGTACATCAGTTTGGTTTGTTTATGTTGTTTATTTG
>MJUU01010879.1:67956-78429 GCA_002080025.1 Modiolus philippinarum
ATCAGTTTGGTTTGTTTATGTTGTTTATTTGTGTTTCAGATTCCAGCAGTACATCAAATTGGTTTGTTTATGTAATTGTTTATTTGTGTTTCAGATTCCAGCAGTACATCTGTTTGGTTTGTTTATGTAATTGTTTATTTGTGTTTCAGATACCAGCAGTACATCAGTTTGGATTGTTTATGTCGTTGATTGTATCCTGTTGTTGGATAACTGTACTGGTAGTTATGCCCCCTGCTCTATACATTTGGGGAGAAGGAATACAGTCTTTTGAAGAAAGGTGCTTATCAAGGTATGTTGATTGGCATTTAGTAAGTATCCTTCATACTATGCAAAATCACACCAACCTATGTGTACTTTCTTTGAGTTTGATTAGCATTTCAAACCAAAGATATTAAAATTGGTTCATGATGCTTCTTCCCTCAGACAGTAGCATTAAAGCAAAGTTTGGTCAGCTTTGAATCAGAAATAACATGTCAGAATGTACTGACATATACACTGGCGATACTTTTCACTAGGTCAGAAACCAGCTCATAATGTTGGTCTTGGATAATGATTGCATAACAGCCATCCATCATGCAAAAGATGAAGATTTAGTATTTTTGTTTTATTGAAAAACTACTAGATCAAAATATTTTCAATCAGTGTCATAAATGTTAATAAAAGATTAAGAGTAGCTATAAAAAGAAAATATCAGATTTAGAGTAAATTATAAATGCTGATGACCCTTAACTTTTTTTAACTGCAAAAGATGTTTAAAGCATTCTGAATGAATACCAGATCAGTCAAATTATTTAGTTCTTAACTAAGGTTTGTCATGGCTGGCTTTTACACAGAATTTCAAATCAGTTAGAAGTATTAAACCACAACAAACAAGAGAAATACACATAGGGTGCATTCCATGATTTTCATGTTCTTGATCATTTTTATGATTATAAACATGGTCAACATTTTTGTCAAAATGGAATATATCATGCTCAGTTTAATAATGATTCTAATCAGTTATCATTATCATGATTAGTTTAGTAAATGACAGTTCTCTTAAAGGCATCTGACCTATACTTCAATCGGCCATTTAATATTTTGAACCGAGTTGCAACGAAGTTGAACTCGGCTATTGGTTTGGTGATATGGGCGGGTGGGCGTCAAACATTGGTTTCCGGATGATAACTCAAAATGTTTATATCCAATTGAAATGAAACTTGGATATGTTGTTAGGTACAAACAAGGGAGGAACCCTATTGATTTTGGAGAAAGTAGGTCAAAGTTCAAGATCACAGTGATCGAAAATAGATTGAAAATTTCAGAAAAATTTGGTTTCCAGATGATAACTGGATAAGTTTACATCCATTTGAAATGAAACTTGGATATGTTGTTGGATACAAAGAGTAGAGGAACCCAATTGATTTTGGAGAAAGTAGGTTAAAGGTCAAGGTCACAGTGACTGAAAATAGATTGAAAATTTCAGAAAAGTTTGATTTCTGGATGATAAGTCGAGAAGTTTATATTCAAATGAAATGAAACTTGGATATGTTGTTAGATACCAGAAGGGGAGGAACCCTATTGATTTTGGAGAAAATAGGTCAAAGTTCAAGGTCACAGTGACCAAAAATAGACTGGAAATTTTAGAAAAATTTGATTTCCAGATGATATCTCAAAAAGTTTACATCCAATTGAATTGAAACTTGGATATGTTGTTGGATACCAGCAGGAGAGTTGGAGAAAGTAGGTCAAAGGTCAAGGTCACAGTGACTGAAAATTGATGGAAAATTTCAGAAAAATTTGGTTTCCAGATGATAGTTCAAAAAGTTAACATCCAATTGAAACGAAACTTTGATATATTGTCGTGAAGTAGGAGGGGATTAACCCTATTGTTTAAATATAAAGTAGGTCAAAGGTCAAGGTCACAGTGACTGATTTAGGAAATATTTAGTTACTGGAAGATAACAAAAAAAGTTTAGATTTAATTCAAATCAAACTTTTACATATTTTTGGATACCATTAGCAGAAGAACAATAGGTAGACAATTTTATAAATATTTAGATCTCCACATTAACTTAGTCACATAATATTTGAAGTTGCAACTCGGCTTGTGCACCCTGGTGCCATTTAGATTTTTTTCAAAATATTTGGTAGATCCAATGGAATTATTGCCAACATGGCAATTAAAATGTGAATATTTCACCTTTAAATCAGGGTACACTCAAGAATCAAGTAATTAAAATATTGGTTCACCTTAAATATATGTCAATGGTGTCAAAAAATTTGCATTATAATTTAAAAATGACTTTTGCAGGATATGTTCTAAGTTCAGATTTAAGAAGAGAGATTTGCCAGAAGATATTGTAGCATTTGTTGGAGGGAAAATGTCCCCTGCAGAGGTACAACACATAGGACGTGAACTCCCGGTGGAAGAAGATGAGGACGACGATGATGTCCCTTTGTTAACATTAGATGATCCTATGGAATACTACATTGGTAAAGATGTAACAAATTATCATAGATCTTTCTTCTTATGAAGCTGTAAAAGAAAATGTAATTGGGTTTTCAAATTTTGGCATTTGACCTTATATAATGATCTCCCTATTTTGTGTGCGACATAGAGGATTCTATGTCAAGGAAGTTGCCTGAGGACTTGCCCAAGTGTGACCTTTCTTTTTGATGAGATTGAATTGCAGGGTTACACACCAAATAGGGTGATAACTGTCATATTATATAGAATTTTGCGATAGAGTATTTTGCTTCAGTTCAATTCCAAGGATATCCATACAAAGAACCAACCAAATTCTTACATGCCACTTGATATGATATTAGATAATTATATTCTAAATATTTGTATGAGTATATGATAAATTGTTTTTTCAACCTAAAATCTACAAAATCCTTTCATATTCCTTGCCAGATTTTGTGTGTTGGTGCTTTGGAATGCCATAGTGAAAGTTTCTCTGGACATTCCTAATTAGTTTCAGGTAGTAATCAATATTTTCTGTCTGACACATTATTTTGACACTTTGTAACAAGCTTTGTTAAATGTCTATGGAATGTTGTGTTTTTAAATGATTTATTAAATGATAACTACAGGACAAACAAAATCAATTTAAGTTGGCCTGTATTAAATATTAAATTTAGAAATTTAAGTATCATCAATTACAATACGAAATACACAACACAAGCAACACACACACACAAAAAAGGGTAAAACAAAAATTCAAAGGAGCCAAGTAGAGTTATCTCCCATAGTTCACACTGAAAGTAAAAAGTAAAAAAATGATTTCATCCCTTTTAATGTGATATAATTATATATCTTAATTTTACATTTTATGTAATTAGTAACAAGAACTTTAAACACAATGCTTACAATAACATCAAACTTCTGAATAATTTGTAGCTGAAAAAAATAAAGAGCAACTTAAATAATTGCATGAATATATTTGTCCATCTTCTAAATTTTGACGTTTTAAATTTGAAAACAATTTTTTTTTCTTTTTGCATATATTATTTCTGTCTATTTACCTTTTCTAGAAATATACTTTACCAAATTAGATCATTGAGTGGCTATTTGTAGACTAAATCTAATCATTTCATCCACAGAACGTTATGGGGCAGGTGATGATGATGAAGTTTTATTAATACCAGACCACAGAAATTTGCAGCTTTCTGCCCCAGCTGATAGTCCTGACAAAGTGAAAGAATCATCTCTGGTACTGATGTTACAGGCAGCCTTATACTACTATGTAGCTATTCCTGTAATTAAGATCAGAAGATATGTTATAGGCAAGTGCTTTAGTACAGGTGTTTCAGACAGCTTAATACTACTATGTAGCTATTCATGTTATCAAATTCAGAAGATATGATAAAGGAATGTACTTACGGAATTTGGACCGCTATACAGATGTCAGATGATAGTAAATTTTCGGAAAACTGAAAAAATAGAATTTATCCTTTCAAATTGTTGGTTATCATATTCCTACTGTGGCTATCAATGTAAATATCAAAAGTTCAAGTTTCAGTGACAATTTTTATGTTTAACCAGGGTGAGCTTTTACCATCACTTTTGTGTCCGTCATGTGTCATGTCCGTGGTCTGTCAATGATCAACTTTTTCCTTCTTGAGAGTCACTGAATAGATTTAAAACAAACCTGGCATGAATGATACTTATGATGTGGTAACCAATAAAAATGGCTGAATAGATTTAAAACAAACCTTATTAGGTGATGATTCATCACCCAGTATGACTGCCAGTATGGAACTAGGTTAAACATTGGGAAAATGCATACAAAATATTCTCCTAGAGAATACTTGAATGGATTTTAATAAAACTTTGCATGAATGATAATTATTAAGTGCTGACCAAGTGTTCATCATCCAATATGGCCCTTGCTGGGAACTTGATTTAACATGCATTGCAAGAAAGGTCTTCTAGACAACCACTGAATGATGACATGAAAGATACTTATGAGGTGTCGACCAAGTTTTTGTCTCGCCCGCGACAAAAGGTGCGGAAAGCGAGACATATGCGTACAAAGTATGAAGGCGACGGCGGCGGCTAAGTCAACGGCGTAAACTTTGATGTTAAGTTTTTGTTATTAGGTCAGTTTCTCAGTAACTAAAAGTGGTATGTCAATGATATTTGGTATATGGGTTGATCTTGGGTAGTACAGGATAGTCTATCATATGGCTTTTGTCTGTGGCCTCAATTTCACAGTCTAGTGAGCATGTTAAGTTTTTATGATTAGGTCAGTTTCTCAGTAACTATAAGTGGTAGGACAATGATATTTGGTATGTGGGTTGGTTTTGGGTAGTACATGGCTGTCTGTCATATGGCTTTTGTCCTTGACCTCAATTTCACGGTCTAGTGAGCATGTTAAGTTTTTCTGAATAGGTCAGTTTCTCAGTAACTACAAGTGGTAGGTCAATGATATTTGGTATATGGGTTGAACTTGGGTAGTACATGATAGTCTGTCATATGGCTTTTGTCCGTGACCTCAATTTCATGGTCTAGTGAGCATGTTAAGTTTTTATGATTAGGTCAGTTTCTCAGTAACTATAAGTGGTAGGACAATGATATTTAGTATATGGGTTGGTTTTGGGTAGTTCATGGCTGTCTGTTATATGCTTTTGTCCTTGACCTCAATTTCAAGGTCTAGTGAGCATGTTAAGTTTTTCTAATTAGGTCAGTTTCTCAGTAACTACAAGTGGTAGGTCAATGATATTTGGTATATGGGTTGGTCTTGGGTAGTACATGACAGTCTATCATATAGTTTTTGTCCTTGACCTCAATTTCAGGGTCTAGTGAGCATGTTAAGTTTTTCTGATTTGGTCAGTTTCTCAGTAACTATAAGTGGAAGGTCAATAATATTTGGTATATGGGTTGGTCTTGGGTAGTACATGGCTGTCTGTCATATGGCTTTTGTCCTTGACCTCAATTTCACGGTCTAGTGACCAAGTTAAGTTTTTCTTATTAGGTCAGTTTCTCAGTAACTACAAGTGGTAGGTCAATGATATTTGGTATATTGGTTGGTCTTGGGTAGTACATGGCTGTCTATTGTATTGCTTTTGTCCTTGACCTCAAGTTCACGGTCTAGTGAGCATGTTATGCTTTTTCTGATTAGGTCAGTTTCTCACTAACTGTTTATTGTAGGCTAATGATATTCGGTATGTGGGTTCATCTTGTGTAGTACATAATAGTTTGCTATATTTTTTGACTGACCTCAATTTCATGGTCTAGTGAGCAAGTTAAGTTTTTCTTATTAGGTCAGTTTCTCAGTAACTACAAGTGGTAGGTCAATGATATTTGGTATATTTGTTGGTCTTGGGTAGTAATATGGCTTTTGTCCTTGACCTCAAGTTCACTGTCTAGTGAGGATGTTATGTTTTTTTTCTGATTAGGTCAGTTTCTCACTAACTGTTTATTGTAGGCTAATGATATTTGGTATGTGGGTTCGTCTCATGTAGTACATAATAGTTTGCTATATTTTTTGCCTGTGACCTCAATTTCTTGGTCTAGTGAATATGTTAAGTTTTTCAGTATATAACAGTGGTAGGTCAATGATATTTGGTATGTGGGTTGTTCTGTTTTTAGTTCATGACAGTCTGCCAGTATTACTTTTGTCTGTGACCTCAATTTCATGGTCTAGTGAGCATGTTTAGTTTTTCATTATCTATTGATGGTAGGTCACTGATGTGTTGAAAATAGGTTAGTCTTGTGTGTAGTACATGACTGCCTGTTATATGGACTACTGGTGTCTACTGCCTGTTATATGGCTTTTGATCCTATGTTTATATAATATTGAACATTTTGGGTTTCTCAGTATCTATTAGTGCTTGCAGTTAAGTGAACATGTTAAGTTTTTGTGATGAGGTCAGTTTGATTTTTCACAGCAGTTTTAGTCGTCAAGCAGGGACGGGCGAGACATCTATTAGGGTCTTCACTTGTTTACTTAGGTGCAAATCCTGAATCAAAAAAGGCCACCAAGGGGGAACTTAATTTAACATTGGATCCTATGAAATGCACATTCATAGATCTTTTCTTCTGAAACAACTGGACTTATTGGAACCAATAGCATAAAAGTTTCTTAACATAGTTTGAAAATAAGACCTTTTGGTGTAAACATATTTTATCAATCAAACATCATTAATTATTACAAAGAAAACAGCATAGAATACAAGATAATTAAATGATAATTAAAGGGAAAGTTAAAAAACTTAAATAAATTCTCTTTGATGAGATCCTTTATCATAAAGGTTTGATCCAGGTGAACAATGCAGACTCTTGAGAGCCTCTTGTTTGAATAAATAAACAATGAAAGGATATGGAGTAAATGTACAATGTACATGAGACAAAGTCTAAATACATGGCAGAACCAAGCAATTCGCCGTTTCAGAAACTGAGGATTTGTGGGTACTGTAATTGTATTTCAAATTTTGGTGTACGAACAATCAATTTTCAGCCAATGACGTTACATTATTTATGTTCTTGGCCAATCAAAATATTTTGGTGTACGCTCTACCCACAGTGCTTTAGTTTCTGAAACGGCGAATTGAACAACATGTTTATTGTTGTTCTTCATCTTATAGTCACCATGAGGCCTTCAACAATGAGCTTTAGTCTTACCCCATAGTAAGTTCAAGACGGCCCCCAAGCACCTGTTTAGCACTTTATCCAACCAATGAGTAGCTTTCTCACACAATCAAACAACGGCAGTAGAATACCGAAGGAACAAAGGGGTGATATTCACAAAAATCGAAGTCCAAAGACAGGGCAAAAACGAGAACACAGAAAACAATGACGTTAGACACAAAAACAATGACGCCAGANGGATAATGATTGCATAACAGCCATCCATCATGCAAAAGATGAAGATTTAGTATTTTTGTTTTATTGAAAAACTACTAGATCAAAATATTTTCAATCAGTGTCATAAATGTTAATAAAAGATTAAGAGTGGCTATAAAAAGAAAATATCAGATTTAGAGTTAATTATAAATACTAATGACCCTTAACTTTTTTTAACTGCAAAAGATGTTTAAAGCATTCTGAATGAATACCAGATCAGTCAAATTATTTAGTTCTTAACTGAGGTTTGTCATGGCTGGCTTTTACACAGAATTTCAAATGAGAAGTATTAAACCACAACAAACAAGAGAAATACACATAGGGTGCATTCCATGATTTTCATGTTCTTGATCATTTTATGATTATGAACATGGTCAACATTTTTGTCAAAATGGAATATATCATGCTCAGTTTAATTATGATTCTGATCAGTTATCATGATCATGATTAGTTTAGTAAATGACAGTTCTCTTAAAGGCATCTGACCTATACTTCAATTGGCCATTTAAATATTTTGAACCGAGTTGCAACGAAGTTGAACTCGGCTATTGTTTTGGTGATGCGGGCAGGTGGGCGTCAAACATTGGTTTCGGGATGATAACTCAAAGCGTTTATATCCAATTGAAATGAAACTTGGAAATGTTGTTAGGTACAAAGAGTAGAGGAACCCAATTGATTTTGGAGAAAGTAGGTCAAAGGTCAAGGTCACAGTGACCGAAAATAGATTGAAAATTTCAGAAAAGTTTGATTTCTGGATGATAACTCGAGAAGTTTGTATTCAATTGAAATGAAACTTGGATATGTTGTTGGATACTGGAAGGAGAGGAACCCTATTGATTTTGGAGAAAATAGGTCAAAGGTCAAGGTCACAGTGACCAAAAATAGACTGGAAATTTTAGAAAAATTTGATTTCCAGATGATAACTCAAAAAAAGTTTACTTCCAATTTAATTGAAACTTGGATATGTTGTTGGATACCAGCAGGAGAGTTGGAGAAAGAAGGTCAAAGGTCAAGGTCACAGTGACTGAAAATTGATTGAAAATTTCAGAAAAATTTGGTTTCCAGATGATAGTTCAAAAAGTTAACATCCAATTGAAACAAAACTTGGATATATTGTCATGAAGTAGGGGGGATTAATGCTATTGTTTAAATACAAAGTAGGTCAAAGGTCAAGGTCACAGTGACTGAAAATATATGAAAAATTTAGAAAATACCTAGTTACTGGAAGATAACTCAAAAAGTTTAGATTTAATTCAAATCAAACTTTTACATATTTTTGGATACCATTAGCAGAAGAACAATAGGTAGACAATTTTATAAATATTTAGATCTCCACATTAACTTAAGTCACATAATATTTGAAGTTGCAACTCGGCTTGTGCACCCTGGTGCCATTTAGATTTTTTTCAAAATATTTGGTAGATCCAATGGAATTATTGCCAACATGGCAATTAAAATGTGAATATTTCACCTTTAAATCAGGGTACACTCAAGAATCAAGTAATTAAAATATTGGTTCACCTTAAATATATGTCAATGGTGTCAAAAAATTTGCATTATAATTTAAAAATGACTTTTGCAGGATATGTTCTAAGTTCAGATTTAAGAAGAGAGATTTGCCAGAAGATATTGTAGCATTTGTTGGAGGGAAAATGTCCCCTGCAGAGGTACAACACATAGGACGTGAACTCCCGGTGGAAGAAGATGAGGACGACGATGATGTCCCTTTGTTAACATTAGATGATCCTATGGAATACTACATTGGTAAAGATGTAACAAATTATCATAGATCTTTCTTCTTATGAAGCTGTAAAAGAAAATGTAATTGGGTTTTCAAATATTGGCATTTGACCTTAAATAATGATCTCCCTATTTTGTGTGCGACATAGAGGATTCTATGTCAAGGAAGTTGCCTGAGGACTTGCCCAAGTGTGACCTTTCTTTTTGATGAGATTGAATTGCAGGGTTACACACCAAATAGGGTGATAACTGTCATATTATATAGAATTTTGCGATAGAGTATTTTGCTTTAGTTCAATTCCAAGGATATCCATAAAAAGAACCAACCAAATTCTTACATGCCCCTTGATATGATATTAGATAATTATACTATAACTAATCCGAGATTCTGATTATCGCAAAATATTCAACGAATGATCGAACAACGCAGTAATTCACGAATGCGCGCAGCGCATGAGTGAATTACAATGTTTTTCGATCATGAGTTGAATATTTTCGATAATCAGAATCTAGGATTAGTTATTGTTTTTATTATATAGACCAGTTCTCTCATAATTAATGGTTTAATTTAAGATTCTTTTCATGAACTACGTTTTCCATGTTACTCCGCCGAGACGTTTACTTAACAACAACGTTGACGACGTCTATTGTGACGTCACTTCCTAGAGTGAAATTATGGAAAATAATTTCACAGTTAATTATCACTTTTATTTCACTGAGAAATTTCAATCTTTCACCGCAATCTATATAATAAATTCTAAATATTTGTATAAGTATATGATAAATTGTTTTTTCAACCTAAAATCTACAAAATCCTTTCATATTCCTTGCCAGATTTTGTGTGTTGGTGCTTTGGAATGCCATAGTGAAAGTTTCTCTGGACATTCCTAATTAATTTCAGGTAGTAATCAATATTTTCTGTCTGACACATTATTTTGACACTTTGTAACAAGCTTTGTTAAATGTCTATGGAATGTTGTGTTTTTAAATGATTTATTAAATGATTATGACAGGACAAACAAAATCAATTTATAATAAAGTTGGCCTGTATTAGATATTTAATTTAGAAATTTAAGTATCATCTATTACAATACGAAATACACAACACAAGCAACACACACACACAAAAAAAGGTAAAACAAAAATTCAAAGGAGCCAAGTAGAGTTATCTCCCATAGTTCACACTGAAAGTAAAAAGTAAAAAAATGATTTCATCCCTTTTAATGTGATATAATTATATATCTTAATTTTACATTTTATGTAATTAGTAACAAGAACTTTAAACACTGCTTACAATAACATCAAACTTCTGAATAATTTGTAGCTGAAAAAAATAAAGAGCAACTTAAATAATTGCATGAATATATTTGTCCATCTTCTAAATTTTGACGTTTTAAATT
>MJUU01010879.1:79014-93971 GCA_002080025.1 Modiolus philippinarum
TGATTAGGTCAGTTTCTCAGTAACTACAAGTGGTATGTCAATGATATTTGGTATATGGGTTGATCTTGGGTAGTACATGATAGTCTGTCATATGGCTTTTGTCCGTGACCTCAATTTCACGGTCTAGTGAGCATGTTAAGTTTTTCTGATTAGGTCAGTTTCTCAGTAACTATAAGTGGAAGGTCAAAAATATTTGGTATATGGGTTGGTCTTGGGTAGTACATGGCTGTCTGTCATATGGCTTTTGTCCTTGACCTCAATTTCGCGGTCTAGTGACCAAGTTAAGTTTTTCTTATTAGGTCAGTTTCTCAGTAACTACAAGTGGTAGGTCAATGATATTTGGTATATTGGTTGGTCTTGGGTAGTACGTGGCGGTCTGTTATATGGCTTTTGTCCTTGACCTCAAGTTCACTGTCTAGTTAGCATGTTATGCTTTTTCTGATTAGGTCAGTTTCTCACTAACTGTTTATTGTAGGCTAATGATATTCGGTATGTGGGTTCATCTTGTGTAGTACATAATAATTTGCAATATTTTTTGACTGTGACCTCAATTTCATGGTCTAGTGAGCAAGTTAAGTTTTTCTTATTAGGTCAGTTTCTCAGTAACTACATGTGGTAGGTCAATGATATTTGGTATACTTGTTGGTCTTGGGTAGTACAGGGCTGTCTGTTATATGGCTTTTGTCCTTGACCTCAAGTTCACTGTCTAGTGAGCATATTATGTTTTTTTGTGATTAGGTCAGTTTCTCACTAACTGTTTATTGTAGGCTAATGATATTTGGTATGTGGGTTCGTCTCATGTAGTACATAATAGTTTGCTATATTTTTTGCCTGTGACCTCAATTTCATGGTCTAGTGAATATGTTAAGTTTTTCAGTATATATCAGGGGTAGGTCAATGATATTTTGTATGTGGGTTGATCTTTTTTTAGTACATGACAGTCTGCCAGTATTACTTCTATCTGTGACCTCAATTTCATGGTCTAGTGAGCATGTTTAGTTTTTCATTATCTATTGATGGTAGGTCACTGATGTGTTGAAAATAGGTTGGTCTTGTGTGTAGTACACGACTGCCTGTTATATGGACTACTGGTGTCTACTGCCTGTTATATGGCTTTTGATCTTATGTTTATATAATATTGAACATTTTGGGTTTCTCAGTATCTATTAGTAATAGGCTTGCAGTTAAGTGAACATGTTAAGTTTTTGTGATGAGGTCAGTTTGATTTTTCACATCAGTTTTAGTGGTCAATCAGGGACGGGTGAGACATCTATTAGGGTCTTCACTTGTTTACTTAGGTGCAAATTCTGAATCAAAAAAGGCCGCCAAGGGGGAACTTAATTTAACATTGGATCCTATGAAATGCACATTCATAGATCTTTTCTTCTGAAACAACTGGACTTATTGGAACCAATAACATAAAAGTTTCTTAACATAGTTTGAAAATAAGACCCTTTGAGGTAAACATATTTTATTAATCAATCATCATTAATTATTACAAAGAAAACAGCATAGAATACAAGATAATTAAATGATTATTAAAGGAAAAGTTAAAAAACTTAGATAAATTCTTTTTGATGAGATCCTTTATCATAAAGGTTTGGTCTAGGTGAACAATGCAGACTCTTGAGAGCCTCTTGTTTGAATAAATAAAAAATAAAAGGATATGGAGTAAATGTACATGAGACAAAGTCTAAATACATGGCAGAACCAAGCAATGGAATGACTATGTTTTTTGTTGTTCTTCATCTTATAGTCATGATGAGGCCTTCAACAATGAGCTTTAGTCTTACCTCATTGTAAGTTCAAGACGGCCCCAAGCACCTGTTTAGCACTTTATCCAACCAATAAGTAGCTTTCTCACACAATCAAAATGGCACTCAGCTTTAAACATCATTTAACATTTTACTAATAAAGAAACAAATTCAATCATTGACTGAACCACTATGACATATCTATGGCAACATTATTGTACTTTAACCAACAACATTGGCAATTTGCTAAATCTATGCTTCTTGGCCTTCATAGAGCCTTTGTCCAGTTGAGCAATACAGCTTCTTGGTAATCCTGACATATGCAGGTTGTAAGAAACAAGCCTTCCTATAAACATGACAAAATGACTGATTAATAAAACAAAGTTATTTTATTTTTTAGGGTTTTCCATCATAATTTTGGTTATATCAATAGTACTAATTACTCAACTACATCCCTCCACAAAACCACCACAGATATTTAAGGAGGATACTAATCTACAAATGTTAATGGATCTGAAGACAAGTATGGGAATAATAGATGAAATATCCTGCTCCAAGTGCTCAGCCATTTATGATGTAAGGCTATTTTATTTTATGATCCCCGCACTTTCGAAGAAAGTTCGGGGATAATGTTATACCCTCCGTCTGTCCGTCCGTCCGTCCATCCGTCACACTTTTCTTGTGACTCAAACTCCTCCTACATTTTTGGATTTAGGGATTTAATTTTGTTGTAGAATTGTTGCATATAGTCTGCAGATGCGCAATAAGCTCTCGTATTTTCAATATTGGTCTTGGTGCAAACAAGAGGCCCCATGATGTCAATTTTTACACATGTGGCATGTGACACAAACTCCTCCTACATTTATGAATTTAGGGATTTAATTTTGTTATAGAATTGTTGCATATAGTCTGTAGATGCACAATAAGCTTTCAGATTTTTGATATTTGTCTTGGTGCAAACAAGAGGCCCCATGATGTCAATTTTAACAAAGACCCAAAGATGTGGATTAGACACATGTGGCATGTGACGCAAACTCCTCCTACATTTTCGGATTTAAAGATTAAATCTTTATGCAGAATTGTTTCATATAGTCTACAGATTTGCATTAAGCTTTTGGAATTTTGGTTCTGGTTCCTACTTTGGTAAATTTCCTGAAAATGTCAAAGACACATTTTTTTTTAATTTTGGCATATTATCTTATATTCTGACAAGTGTTTGGTAAAAAACAAAATTCTGATAACTTAGGATTCTGAAAGGCGGTTCCAATTTTGGTAAATTTCCTGAAAGTCTCAAAGACCACTTATTTTTTGGAATTCTAACTAGCAACAGTATTTAAAATGTTTGCGTAGTTTAGGACGATCATTTTCATCAATTGGATTTCAAAAATATTTGATTCCAATTTTGGTAAATTTCCTGAAAGTCTCAAAGACCACTTATTTTTTGGAATTCTACCTAGCAACCATACTGAAATTGTTTATTTAGTTTAGGAAAAACATTTTCATCAAATGGATTTCAAAAATATTGAACCCAATCTTGGTAAATTTCCTGAAAGTCTCAAAGACCACTTAATTTTTGGAATTCTACCTAGCAACCATATTTCCTAGAATTCTTTTAGTAACAATAATGACTATCAATAGGTAGATTTAAAAAATAATGAAAAAAATATGCCAAGGGTGTATAACAACTGTTTTCTGTGTCAAACAGGGAGTGCAGGGATAGCTGTCGTTTCCGACAACATCTAGTTATTTAATGTGTTGTTGATTTTTGCAATTATATGCATCATTTAATTCAACCTTTCATCAACCTGAGCATGAATGCAATGGTTTCTGATATTTGTACTATTTATGCTAATTAGATGCTTTTTAACTGGTTGCACAAGAAAATTCCAGATTTATTTATTTGTCTGTTCTCACTCAGATAGTATACTTAGGAAAAAATGTTTAATGTAATTTTTACAGAATGCTCAGAAAGGCTTATAAAACAACATTATGCAAAAAAATAATATTTTGGGCATGGCCAAATAGTTAAACACTTTCAAATTGATAAAATCAGAGGATTCCAAAAATATGACAGAAATCACAAAACAATTACAAAACAATCACATTAAAAAAAAATGAAAGTACTGTACATTCTTCATGCTAAGTGTCTGGAGGCAGTGAATTTTACAAAGTACCCATTCATTGCTTTGAAGTTATTGTTCGCCTTCAAACTCAGTTGATGCAAAGGGGGCCCTAACCCTAAGCCCAATGGTTTTTTTTGTACACGTAGCATCTAATTACTATCAATATCTACTGCAAAATGAAACATTTTTTATACGACCGCAAAAATTTTGCGGTCGTATTATGGTATGGCGCAGTCGTCGGAAAGTCCTTATGAAAAATTAACATAGTGCTTTACTATTAGATTTTTTGTAACTTTTTCCTTACCCAGCTATGAGGGGCCAAAGGGGGCCAAAATCATAAATTTACAGATAACCTAAAATTTTTATTTTTCATCGGATTTCGATGGGATTTTTTTCTTTGGATTCCTCTTGATGTAAGCTTTCATTAACATGTCAACGGATTTGGCGTAGCTCTTACCGTTTTCGAGCTATGAGGGGCCAAAGGGGGCCAAAATCATAAATTTACAGCTCATCTAAAATTTTTATTTTTCATCGGATTTCGATGGGATTTTTTCTTTGGATTCCTCTTGATGTAAGCTTTCAATAGTATGTCAACGGATTTGGCGTAGCTCTTACCGTTTCCAAGCTATGAGGGGCCGAAGGGGGCCAAAATCATAAATTTGCAGATAACCTAAAATTTTTATTTTTCATAGGATTTCGATGGGATTTTTTTCTTTGGATTCCTCTTGATGTAAGCTTTCAGTGGTATGTCAATGGATTTGGCGTAGCTCTTACCGTTTCCGAGCTATGAGGGGCCAAAGGGGCCAAAATCATAAGTTTACAGATAACCTAAAATTTTTATTTTTCATAGGATTTCGATGGGATTTTTTTCTTTGGATTCCTCTTCAGTAGTATGTCAACAGATTTTGCGTAGCTCTTACCGTTTCTGAGCTATAAAAGGTCAAAGAGGAATCATAAGGAGTCATTAGGGCTAATTTTTATTTTCCCTAGTTTGTGTCCAGCTAATTACTGGGTCAANAATGAAAGTACTGTACATTCTTCATGCTAAGTGTCTGGAGGCAGTGAATTTTACAAAGTACCCATTCATTGCTTTGAAGTTATTGTTCGCCTTCAAACTCAGTTGGTGCAAAGGGGGCCCTAACCCTAAGCCCAATGGTTTTTTTTGTACACGTAGCATCTAATTACTATCAATATCTACTGCAAAATGAAACATTTTTTTTACCAAATTATTTATCTTACTTTTTACAGGTAGATGATTCTAGTCAACATCATTCTTTCTACACTACAAGTAAGCATATTAGTTATGGAACAACTAATTCTCCAGCAACACATAAAATGTTATCTACCACTAGTCCCCAGGGTAAGTAATTACACTACAAGTAAGCATATTAGTAATGGAACAACTAATTCTCCAGCAACACATAAAATGTTATCTACCACTAGTCCCCAGGGTAAGTAATTACACTACAAGTAAGCATATTAGTTATGGAACAACTAATTCTCCAGCAACACATAAAATGTTACCTACCACTAGTCCCCAGGGAAAGTAATTACACTACAAGTAAGCATGTTAGTTATGGAACAACTAATTCTCCAGCAACACATAAAATGTTATCTTCCACTAGTCCCCAGGGTAAGTTATTATACCCCACACTATGAAAATGAAGGGAATACAATAAGTTTGACTGGTTTGTCAATTGATTATTATCGTCTTGTGGATGCAACTTCTTTAAAACTACTTGAAATAATTCTGTCATGTAAAAAGATGCAATGGTACAATGCTTTTATTGTTGTACTTCATCCTGAAGTCACCATTAGGGCTTTTCTCATACCTCATAGTAATTTCAAGATGGCCCCTAGCACTGGTGTGAGAGGAATAACTGGTAAATGTTGAACAATGCCACATCAATGCTCTTCCTTATCCATGGAAGCAAGGTCGTCAACAAACATAGAATTAACTGGACTAGTGTTCTTACAATTTCTGTCACCTGTAGACCACAACATGAAAACAACCACAGGACACTCATTCAAGAAAACTTGGCAGAAAAGACTGACTATAAACAGAATGGTCAGAAAAACATTTCCAAATTACAAATAATTAAATGCCAAAATTTGGAAGTATGATTGTGTATCTAATATTGAGATATTCTTTCGAGAACCAGTACACTGTGTAACTGAAATATACAGAGAGCATACATCTCTCGAACGGGGAATCTTTTTACGGACTCCAGTCTTGGTACAGTGTATAATAATCTGTGTATGAAACCTGTTCCATTATTTGGGCATTGGTCTACTATTCAAAATGATATTAATCTTTTTAGAGTTACCTGAAATTTACAGACCACCTCACAATCGAACAGTAAGAGTTGGAGATAATGTCATATTTCACTGTGGCGCTAAAGGAAAACCTCTCCCGGCAATGTATTGGTTGAAAGATGACAGAGGAAAGATACCAGGAAAGGCAAAACAAACAATTGGTCACCTCTCCAGGGATAGTGAGCTTATTATACAATCTGTTAAGAAAGAATACCAAGGATCTTATAGATGTACAGCGATGAATGAAGCAGGATATACAACAGCAACAGCTTATTTAAATGTGCTTGGTAAGATAGATTGATTGATTAATGAAATTGGGCTGAACATCACTTTCAAAAGCAATTCGGCTATATCTTGATGACTAGGATTGGAGATAAAGGAAGTCTTATGTGTTCAGATGTAAAGGGAAAGCTCTTACAAGTTATTAGTCATCTTGACACCTACCTTGCCTTGAAATGCACAAACCAAACATAGATTCTGATAAAACAGAAAAAATGTACATGATGTATTTTTATACCCCGCCACACGTAGTGGCGAGGTATTATGTGATACCCCAAGTCATGTGTCTGTCTGTCCGTCCGTCCATCTGTCCCGAAGGTTTCCGACTGATAACTTGTGAACGAAATAACAAAAGGTCTTCAAACTTGGTATGTTACTTCTTTACCACAAAACTCAGGCCAAGTTCGATTTTGGGTTCAGAGGTCCAAGGGGTTCTGGAGTTATGCCCCTTGAAACTTTGAAATTTTGTGAATTTTAGGGTATCCGACTGATAACTTGTGAATGAAATAATATATTGTCTTCAAACTTGGTATGTAACTTGTATACCTCAAAACTCAGGACAAGTTCGATTTTTGGTTCAGAGGTCCAAGGGGTGCTGGAGTTATGCCCCTTGAAACTTTGAAATTTTGTGAATTTTAGGGTATCCGACTGATAACTTGTGAATGAAATAATATATTGTCTTCAAACTTGGTATGTAAATTGTTTGCCACAAAACTCAGGCCAAGTACGATTTTTGTTTCAGAGGTCCACGGGGTTTTGGAGTTATGCCCCTTGAACTTTGAAATTTTGCAAATTTTAGGGTTTGTGAATGAAATAACATACTGTCTTCTAATTTGGTGTGTAACTTGTTTACCATAAAACACAGGCCAAGTATAATTTTGGGTTCAGAAGTACACAGGGATCTGGAGTTATGCCTTTTTAAACTTTGAAATTTTGTGGAATGTGGCGGGGTATCATGTAATGCACCATTACTTTTTTTGAAAAATTGTGAGTTTAAGGGTAATGAACATTCTCTGAAAGGTTTTGGATGATAAGTTTTAAAAAGGACACTCTGTGTTCACGAGTTATTGCAAACATTTTAAACCAAAACAAATAAAAAAAAAAAAATCATATTCTAGCATTGTAGAGGAGAGACTGTCAATTTGAATGGAGGAATGGATGTTGTATATTAAGAGAAATATTTAGGCAAAATAAAAAAATAAATTAGCTTCTCAGGCCCCTGCCTCATCTCTTCTTTGGGAGCTAATTTTACTTTTTTATTCAAGTTTCAAATAAAAAAAAATTAAAATTACCTGCCGCATCACTTTTTGGGCATTTCAGTAATATAAAAAGATGCCTCATCATGATTTTGAACCAATAAAAATAAAAATCTTCTCCCTCCCTGCCTCATCATTTTTTCAGAAAAATGGCCTGAGAATCTAATCATTATTTTTGTATGGCCTTATTNACATGGACTGTCTTCTAATTTGGTGTGTAACTTGTTTACCATAAAACACAGGCCAAGTATAATTTTGGGTTCAGAAGTACACAGGGATCTGGAGTTATGCCTTTTTAAACTTTGAAATTTTGTGGAATGTGGCGGGGTATCATGTAATGCACCATTACTTTTTTTGAAAAATTGTGAGTTTAAGGGTAATGAACATTCTCTGAAAGGTTTTGGATGATAAGTTTTAAAAAGGACACTCTGTGTTCATGAGTTATTGCAAACATTTTAAACCAAAACAAATAAAAAAAAAATCATATTCTAGCATTGTAGAGGAGAGAGTGTCAATTTGAATGGAGGAATGGATGTTGTATATTAAGAGAAATATTTATTGACATGGATTGTATATTGGAGATGTTTATAAAATGAAATAGTAATAATACACTTCAACTTTTTTGGCAAAACTCTGGAATAAACAAATAAAGTGACACAATTACTTTTTGAACTCAAACAGATTTTGGTCCAAGTTTAATCAGAAATATACATACAAATTTTAGAAGCAGTATTTAATTTTGTCAGAAAGTCCAAACTTCAAATTTTATCATGAGTGCAAAACATGAAGAAAAGAGGAGAAGTAACTTATTGGACCAAAAAATCAATCATGTCATTAAATATGTAATTTTAATCTGTTATTAGATTCTTCATCACCTCTGGTATATCCAACAACCAAAGTTCCAGTGATACCCACAGTGGGTACAATAACAACAGCAGGAACCATGCCAACACCAAAATCTATTCCAGAAAATTATAACATGTGCAAGAATACTGACTGTTCCAAAACAAAAGACAGGCCCATGTTGGAGACGGGGGCAACAGTGTATGTTGTGTTTGGTATCAAAGGAATTGACAGAAGTAATATTGAACCAGGTCATGTGATCCAAAAAACCATGGTAAGCTGAAAATTTGTATAAATCTTGAAAAATATTCTAAATTGACATTTCCTTATATACTGCTATTATGCTATTGGCAATGTAAAAGGGATCCAGCCTTCAAAACAATGCGGTGGGGAGGTTCAAAAGAGTTTAAAGCTATTCTTTGCCAAATTTTGTCATTTTTAGCTCGCCGGGACGAATGTCAGGAGAGCTATTGTCATACCCCCGGCGTTGGCGTCGTCAGCATCGTCTGCGTCATCAAAACTTTAACCTGGCTTGTGGAATTGAGACCTGAAGAGCTAGGATGTTGATATTTGGTATGTGACTTCCTTGTGATGAGGGCTTTCTTCTGTTACCATATTTGTAGACATTTTGACCTTGACCTTGCCCTGAGGGCAATTTTTTAAAAACTTTAACCTTGCCTCTAGAAGGTAGGCTTTTAGTGATAGGGTGTTTATATTTGTTATGTAACTTCCTTATGATGAGAGCTTTCTAGTGGTACCATATTTGTAGACATTTTGACCTTGACCTTGTCCTGAGGGCAATTTTTGAAAAACTTTAACCTTGCCTCTAGAAGGTAGGAGTTCATATTTGGTATGTAACAACCTTATGATGAGAGCTTTCTAGTGGTACCATATTTGTAGACATTTTGACCTTGACCTTGGCCTGAGGGCAATTTTTTAAATATATTAACCTTGTCTCTAGATGGTAGGCTTTTAGTGGTAGGTTGTTTATATTTGGTATGTAACTTCCTTATGAAGAGAGCTTTCTAGCGGTACCATATTTGTAGACATTTTGACCTTGACCTTGGCCTGAGGGCAATTTTTTAAATATATTAACCTTGTCTGTAGAAGGTAGGCTTTTAGTGGTAGGTTGTTTATATTTGGTATGTAACTTCCTTATGAAGAGAGCTTTCTAGCGGTACAATATTTGTAGACATTTTGACCTTCACCTTTCCCTGGGGGAAATTTTTTGAAAACTTTAAACTTGCTTCTAGAAGGTAGGCTTATAGTGGTAGGGTGTTCATATTTGATATGTAACTTCCTTATGATGAGAGCTTTCTTCTGGTACCATATTTGTAGACATTTTGATCTTGACCTTGCCCTGAGGGCAATTTTTTTAAAACTTTAACTTTGCCTCTTTAATTAAGTTTGTTAGTGGTAGGGTGTTCATATTTGGTATGTGAAGTTCTTTTGATGAGAGCTTTCTTCTGGTACCGTAGTTGTAGACATTTTGACCTTGACGTTGCCCTTGGGGCAATTGCTTCTAGAATTAAGTTGTTTAGTGATAGGGTGTTTATTTTTGATATGTGACTTTCTTGTGAAGAGAGCTTTCTATTACTTTCGAATTTGCATTGAGGTTACTGGAATCCCGGCGAGCTATGTTGTCTTCTGACAACTCTTGTTTGCTTAAATTATACTCAAAATTAAAAAAAAAAAAATAGAAAAAAGGGTTCCAGCTTCAAGACCCCTCCATCTGGACCCACAAATTGTGTGACTTTTAACAAAAAACAAGTTTCAAGTGAAATTTTGGAAGTTCTTAGCTCAAGTAAGTTCTATCATTTATATTATGATTGTTATTGTCTATTTGTCCGTCAGTGCATGTATATGTCAATGTGGATATATGCTGATAATTCTTACATGTTAAATGGGTATTTTGGATATTGCAATTGGTAGACTTGATCAGACTTTAAATTTTTGTTGTTGCTTGAAATGTACTTTGGGTCGTTGTCTCTTTGACACATTCCCCGTTTCCCTTCTTTTTTCTACTTATGGACTTGGACAGTGTTCGTTTTACAGCAGACAAAGTTCATTGAGCTAGCCTGCAATTTGGCAGCGACCACTCTTTGACCCATCTTTCTAAATTATGTTTTGTCACATTCTTTTCTTTTTCAAGATAGTGGTCATAGAGTTAGTAGTCTACCTGTATTTGGTTTTATTTGTATGTTTATTATACTATAGGGAAATCTTGATGGAGAAAGGGGAGGTTTGGGTATACATAAACTGGTTAAACCCTACTGCTGGTTTTTGCTAATGTCGGTACCAAGTCCTGCTAGCTCGAGTTCCTATAGTTATTATACCCCCCACTTTAGGTGTTAATGGTGTCCATTAGTTCTTCTGTTAGTTCGTTATTCCGTCCACCCCAGGGTACACACTTTGTGGCAACAACTCCTCCTAGACCTCTTGGTGAAATTCAATGAAACTTTCACTGAATGCTCAGTACACCTTGCCATTGTGCACCATCTATTTAAAATTTAGATTTTTTTTGGGGGGGAGTGGGGGTATATATTTTGTGAGTTTTGCTCACAGTTTTTCTAATTTATGTTTGTTTCTTGTCTGTTATTTGTTCTTTCTAGTGCAGTTTCCTTGAGTTTGTGGCTTGTGATTGTAATTTTCGGCCATTGTAGGTGTTTACTGTTATCTTGACTTTGTAATTGGAGAAAATTGCATTGAGGCATGACGTTTTTTCGGATAATTAAAAAAAAAAACATGAATTGTTACAATCACCACCTACAATACATATTCAATTGAGTATGATGTGAAGTAAATAATCTTTCCAATTGTGTAAGTTTTATTGTTTACTTGTTAAGAGATCATTTTAATTTAAGATCTGTATTTTCTAGATACTAACATGTCATGACTTTGATTAGTCCTTCCAACCAAAAATGTACCATACATGTCAAATTTACCCTTATTTGTATAATTTCCAGGGCAAGGTGATATTTGATTCTAGTTTTAACCAGCACTTCAAATTGATGCACAATCCAGGTATAATAGAAGGAATTACAAAGTTATGTCAAGTTTGTAAACAAATCGCTTCCAAGACAGACCTAGTGAAGAATGGTAGTGCACAATGTTTCCCACCTTCAAGTGAGTAATGTATAAACAGGGTGGAAACATCTACATGTTGAACAATAGATATCCAGCTCTTGTTTAAATAAGGTAGAAATGTTATTTTTCGATTTTGTTTACAATAGCTGGAAATGAGAATAGATTTTTTTCAGAAAAAAATACAAATATTTTTCATTTCTTCATTATGAATTTCTAATGTAAACATTGTAAAAAGTCAAAGTTGAATGTATATATACATATGTAATGGTCAGATCAGTATACAAGTTCAGTATAGTTTATTCCTTGCAAAGTGGCCACAAAAAAAGGCATCTTTTGATTTCAGCATTGCCAATAACTTAAAATAAAAATGTGTGATTTTTTATGTCTAACATTTTGTGGGGGATAAAATTTAAAAAATTGTATAATTTTATAATTTCCTGTGTAGTCTTTATGAGGTGTCTATTCATTTAATTTTGTACAAAACAGAAATGGTCAACAAATCACTCCAAAATTATACCAATTTGTAATTACTAATAATTAATGATATTAGACATTGAGATTTTTTTTTAAATATCACACATTTTCATTAAAAATGCTACTTTCTTGTGCTAATTATGAACCTGGAAGTTTCTAAAATTAATCAAAATGTGCAGGCCTATAATCAAACGACTTTATATTGACAAATCAAATTAGGTTCGATGAAACAAACAATAATCAACTTATTATTGATTGCAGTGCCATGGAATATTGATATGATACCAGATTGCCATGACTTGCCACAACCATTAGAAGTGTATGGTAGACAGGCACCAGCTCATGTTGTAGGTGGACTGGATACAAATCAAACAGGATTACTGTGGTGGGCATTCGCTTTTGAATCTGTAAGTTTTCTTATGTAGTGTTAAATATGTAATTTACCATATAATTCATGTATAATGAGACTCTTAATTTTATATTTATCTTTGTTATCCTGACTGATTGTGGTAGTTAACCACAGATTATTAAGTCTCCCAAACGAAGTTTGTGGAGACTTATTGTTTTTACTCTGTTTCTTATTATTATTATTATTATTATGTCGCCCCAGATGTAGTCGGGACGACATATTGTTTTTGGTCCGTTTCTCTACTATTATTATTAAGTCTCCCAAACAAAGTTTGTGGAGACTTATTGTTTTTGCTCAGTTCTTATTATTCTTTTTATTATTATGTCGCCCCAGACGAAGTCGGGACGACATATTGTTTTTCCTCCGTTTCTTATTATTATTATTCTTATTCCAGCCAAAAGTTGTCCGGTCTATTACTCAGTGATGCATGATCAGAAGTTCATGAAACTTGACACAAAGTTGGAACACCATATGAAGATGTGCATTTTGATATTTTTATTTTCAAAATGGCCGCCATTTCCAAGATGGCCGCCATAATACGCCAAAATTTCAACGTTGTAGGATTTCAACGAAAATTGATTTCTAGGTAGATTTTGACGCTGCGAACATGATGGGAGCATCGAATTGGCTGTCAGGGGCGACATCAGCTATTGCTTGCAATTGCAAATCTAGTTATTATTCTTTTTCCCCTTCTTCCGGCATAAAATTTTTGTCCGGGCCATATCTCGAAGACCTTTCACGGGAACTTCATGAAACTTCATATGTTGGTAGAGGACAATGAGAAGATTTGCCATCCGGTCTTGGAATTTCCAAAATGGCGACCGTTGCTATGGAAACTGAAAAAAGGCGGGAAAATTAAAAGTGCTCAGAATTGGATGAAAATTGACAGGAAGGTTGCCCAGCATGCATAGAATTGATTTTTGGCCTTAAAATTTTCAAAATGGCGGCCATTGCCATGGAAACGGAAAAAGGCGGGAAAAATCAAAGTGCTCAGAATTGGATGAAAATTGACAGGAAAGTTGCCTAGGATGCATAGAATTGAATTTTGGTCTCAAAATTTTCAAAATGGCGGCCGTTGCCATGGAAACAAAAAAAAGGCGGGAAAATTCAAAGTACTCGGAATTGGATGAAATTTCACAGGTGGCTAGGTGGATATGGGCGTTCCTTTGGGAGACTTTTGTGTTTCGCTCTGCGAACACAGTTCTTACTTGTTATTCATTATTATTGTTTCTTTCTTCCACCTCTTTTTGTCCGGCTTATATCTCAATGATGCCAGGACAGAAATCATTCATATTTGGTACAAAGTTGGAGCAATACCTGGAGGGGTGCATGGGAGGAAATTTTTTTTCAAAGCGACCGCCATTTTCAAAATGGCTACCAAAATACGAAAAATTCGAAATTCGTCCAGTTTAACAAAAATTGAAATTTTCTCAGTTATGCTTCAACAGAATTAATTCATATTTGGTACAAAGTTCGAGCACTAGTTGGAGGGATGTATGCAAGGAAATATTTTTTCAACATGGCCGCCTTTTCCAAGATGGCCGCCAAAATACGTAAAATTTTCAACTTTGTCGGATTTCAACGAAATATAATTTCTAGGTAGATTTTAATGCCGCAGCAAGCTGGAATCATCGAATTGGCTGTCAGGGGCGACATCAGCTATTGCTTGCAATTGCAAATCTAGTTATGTCGCCCCAGACGTAGTCGGGGAGACATATTGTTATTGTTCCGTTTCTTTGTTATTATTTTTGTTTCTTTATTATTATTTTTATTTTACTTCCCAGAATTTTGTCCAGAGCTTTCTCAGAGTTGACTGAACAGAATCACTTGGTACTTGGCACACAGTTGAAACACCATATGAAGTTATGCATGACGGTGAAAAAATTTTCAAAATGGCCGCCATTTTACGTCAAAATTTCAACGTTGTCCGATTTCAAAGAAAATTGATTTCTAGGTAGATTTTGACGCTGCGAACAAGATGGGAGCATCGAATTGGCTGCCAGGGGCGACATCAGCTATTGCTTGCAATTGCAAATCTAGTTATTTTTATTATTCTTCTTTTTCTTTCCGGACAAAAATTTGTCCGGGGCAGATCTCAGAGATCACTCGTCCAATTTTGATGAAACGTAGCAGGAATATGGATACCAATGTCTAGTTGTGCAGGAAGGTCTGGGAACTGGCAGATCTCAGAGATCACTCATCCAATTTTGATGAAACTTAGCAGGAATATGGATACCAATGTCTAGTTGTGCAGGAAGGTCTGGGAACTGGCAGATCTCAGAGATCACTCGTCCAATTTTGATGAAACTTAGCAGGAATATGGATACCAATGTCTAGTTGTGCAGGAAGGTCTGGGAACTTCCAAAATGGCACCGTTGCCATGGAAACGGCAAAAAAGGCGGGAAAATCGACAAAA